>PVIC010001919.1:0-26911 GCA_004025085.1 Thryonomys swinderianus
AGGAAAGGAAAGGAAAGGAAAGGAAAGGAAAGGAAAGGAAAGGAAAGGAAAGGAAAGGAGAAAAGAAAAGAAAAGAATGCATGAACAATAACTTAGTGACTCTAGTGGGCTGCCCCCCCATTTATATTTGATAAACTTAAAGCTTCAGAATGAACCATATTTTAAGAGCAGACATTTAAAGAGGTGATTAATTTGTGGGGATGCTGCTCAGGTGGAGTGTCACCCCAATATTGTTAATATCTCTCCTTCTCCGAACAGGAAGAGACACCAGAGTACTCTGCCACAGAACAAGGCCACATGCAGATTCAAGGGGAAGGCAGATATCAACTCTACCAACACCTTAATTTTAGACTTGCTGTTGTTTAGACTACTCTACCTTTGGAATCTTGTTACAGTTGCCTTAGAGAATGAACATCTTACCTCATTTCATTTAGGAGAACTATATATAAGTGAATAGAAAGCTTTCCCTTCTTTGCTTTTGGTAAAAAGTAAAACAATGGAAACAAAGCTTATGTACATGGAGGAAGTAAATGGGGACAGGGAAATGGGGAAAATATGAATCATGATATATCATGTGCAGGTATAAATTCTCAATGATAAAGGTGATCACAATGTATGTCTAAAGTGTACCAGTAAACTCAATAAAAGAAAAAAAGTGGAAAGTGACAAAATAGGACAATCTTGAAGAGTTTCACAACTCAGTGTGACTCAAACTATATATGCTATGCATTTTCCTCCATATTCTATCAAGATACAGAAATCTGAATAGTGAAAAAAGGGAAAGCTTTCAGAAAATAAAAGTTACTGATGAGAACATGTTCAAGTTACACAGATGACCCACACAATGCAGTTAACATAGGTCCTGTGCAATTATGTAATTTAACCCAGCAGCCCTGTCAGGTAGATATTATCATCCTTATTGTCTGAGGAAAAAATTAAGATATTACTAGTGTTGATTATCGCAGACAAATATCTGCTTTTTCTTTTAATCTGCATGTGGCCTTTTTCTACAAGGAAACTGAGAGCCGGCAAGCTTAAGTGAATGTCCCAGGGTCACCTAGCTGGTAAAGGAGAATGGATCCGGACTTAGAGTCTGACCTGTTGACCTGTTCTCCTAGCTTCAGCACTGCTGAGAGCACAGGAGAGACTTCAAGGGAGAAGTGGCCAACTTACAATGGCAGCTCTTGAGCCATACCATCAGAAAACAAAAAACTCAAGCCAGTAACCAAAATCTCAGTTTGATAATTACCTGTGTTTTCTCAGGCCAACTGTGAAGTTATTCACAGTACACGCACACAAGTCTTCCTTTTGCACTTCACATAGATGCAGCCCTCCCAACCATTAATATCCCCCCTTATGTAACACACAGGCACACATACACGCACATGCTCACTCACTTGCCCCAAACTCCTCAGACAATACAACTTTTTAAAAAGTCCTTTGAAGAGTGCCTTAAAGGATTTGAATCAATAATCTCCTCAGATCCAAAACTGGATCTCCCCAGTTTGCTTTTTAATGATATCTCCCAACTCGGCAATCACAACTGTTTCTTACTGTTTGCTTCTAGCTAGTCTAATCTATTCTTTGCCCGGCCCAAACAGTGTGTGTGTGTGTGTGTGTGTGTGTGTGTGTGTGTGTGTGTGTGTGTGTGTTTTAATAAAGAAACAGACATGGAATTAAGTCTCAGTGTCCCATGTGCTTCATTATCCTGGCTTGCTGAGAATGTGTTAAACATACAGTGCGAGTTTTCATAAGTGGCAAAAAAGGATCAAAGGAATCGACTTTACTGAAGGTTTTTCTTTTCACTCTCTTTTTCTTTTTTTTTTTCAAACCTAGGTTTGGGCGATTCAAATCACACTAGGTAGTTGAGCTGATAAGATATGGGAGGAGAGATCTCCAGCAGTAGTTTTTATTTCAAGAAAAGAAAACTTTTTAAGTCATAAAATGTTCTCAGGTGCCTTTGAAATTTTTTTAGTTGAATTGCAAACCTGGAATTAGAAGACGTTTTGAAAAAACATATGCTTGATGTGAACCCTGGGTAGTTATATAAATAGAGTGACTTGAATGGAGTTACAGAGCCCAAAGATTACACTTTGTTATGGTGCTGACATTTTACATACCACAAACTTTAAAACTTTAAATGGACTACTTAAAATTACTTTCTCTATTGCATATATATACATATATATAATAAATCCTCCTTAGTAATATAGTTTTTGTATTGCTCTTTTGTAACACTTTGAAGCACTTGTTCCTACCAGAAGACAGGAAGCAAGGACAAGCCCTTGGATTGGGAGGATTTGAATAAATCATTCTGAGAAGAGACGTAGTGTGAAGATAATGTGAAATAAACTTGCTGGTTTCATCCTATCTGTGCAATACAGAGGGATCTTGTTTCCTAACTGTTGGCTTTCTCTAACCCCCCAGTTTATTTGGGTTTCCAAAGACAAAACTACTCAGTAAGTTCTCAAAATGAGTCACCAGCACAGATGTATAATGATGACTCACAGTAATCTTACTTATGTACATGAGACATCTTCCTAGGTCATATTTTTCTGAATTACTTTCAAAACCTATTCTTTCTCTCTTTAATTTTCAGCTACTATGGTGTTATTCTTACCAAAAATGGTTCTGAATATTTGTAGATTCATATCTTTGATGTGTATAAGTACTTTTTTCCTTTGTGTAATATCAGTGAAATGGTTAAGACTTCAAAAAAAAGCTCAGTTAAAAAGACTTGAATATGGAAAATGTTATACCTAATCAATATGGCATCATACAACCAACATGCATGTTCCTGGCTTTTGTGTCAGCTTCTCTCATTCAGGATATCAGTTTTAAACTATGTCTTTTGGTTGTATTTATCGAGTTTATTATGTTTTATTCATATATAGTTTTCTATTTTATAATTATATACATATTTGTTTATTTAATCCTCTTTTGATACACATTTGGGTTGATTCTAGCCTGTGGTTATCATTAATAAATTTCTATGAATATTTCTGTACAAGTTCTTTTATGGACATATGTTTCCATTTTTCTTGAGTAAATACCTAGAGGTAGAATTGCTGGGTGGTAAAGTAAGTGAATGTTTAACTGTTTAAGAAACTATCAAATTGTTTTCAAAAATGGCTGTATTATTTTGCACTCCCTCCTGCAGAATGTGAAAGTATAAATGCCTCCTATTCTACACGACATTTGTTGTCATCAGTCCTCTGAATTTTCTTAACTCTTAGATTTCTGTAACGATCTGCCATTTTGGTTTTACATTCTAGAATTGCACAGTAGGAAAGATAGGGAACAATTTTCCTTTCAATTTTTCACACAATCAAATGTTTTCTAAAAGGGCTGAGAAGTTATGCAGTCATCCACTATGGACTCAGAGTCCCTCTTGTAATAGAGTCTCTTGGCGGTCAAGATCTATTCCCTAGTTTTCGTATTTATCTTCCCCAAAGGTCTTCAGAAAGCATTATTATTTGAAGCACATTAGTCTTAAACTTGCTGAATCAGGAATCTTGCCCATTTTGCTCCAAAGCACACTATCAATTTATTTAAAGGTCTTTGATACAATAGATAGCTCCTTAGGTTGTTAAGAGCCCATTTAGAAATAACTTATTTTAAATATCTTGGTACATGGTCATGTCCTACTTTTAATTCATTCTTTCTTTTCTTACTAATTTTTGAATAATGCATACACCTTTTTCAAGTGAGAAACAGCCTAGAGGGAAAAACACTGATTAAAAATAAATGTTCATTTTGCAAAAGAATCTTGATATTAACTCATCTTCCTGATTGGCTTCAAGGTGCAAGTACCACTAATTGACCTTGGATGTGACATCTTTTAAAGGCAGAATGTGTAAAGTTTTACTAAGGTCTATTCATCTTAAGTTGAAATGCGACTTGCTGTCTCAGAATATGATCTCTGTCCAGAATTATCTTTGACTGAAGGCAAGTGGGTTGTCCTGCCTATTAAAAATGGACTTTGTTTGGACCCCAAATAAAAATATGTCAAATGCTAAGAGACCCATATTTGAACTTTGACTCCCCAGATTTACAATGTTCCATTACGCTATCACTAAAACCGCTCTGTGACTCCAGATAAAATAACCCCTTTCCCTCCTTCTCCAGCTTGTAAAAATTAAGATACTGTTGCAGACTTCCTTCCTTCGAAGAAAGGGCTGCTAGGTAAAGGGCCCCTCAGTACCACTGTCTTCACTACTGAAGTCATAAAAATAGGACAGACAAGATATGTTTTGCTTCCGACAATTTGAAGACTGGATTTTCCAACCACCTTTGAACCTTTTGATGTTCAAATTCCTCCCAGGCAAGCATTCCAAAGTCTTGCCCGGCTCCTGAAATCTGAGACGTCTCCTCACCCAGAGACTTGGGGAGCTGAGCCTAAGGCTCACAGATGTGGCTGCGGCCAGACTCCAGGGGCTGACTGGAAAGAGCCACAGAGAGAGATTACGACAACACTCTAACTAGTGCCAGCCCCTTTGTGAATGCGAAGGTGGCACAGCCAGCCCCTCTTTGTGTTGTTTTCAGCTGCTGGAGACTCCAGCCTGAAGATAAAGTTCTCACAGCTCCCTTCTCTACCAGGCTGTGATGAAACTGATCAATGCAGTGCTACAAGACTGATTTGTTCAGTGAACCAGAGAAAGAGACAGAGACAGAGAGAGACAGAGGGAGGGAGGGAGGGAGGGAGGGAAGACAGAGAATGCATTAAAATACCTAAGCTCACTCAGCTTCCTTCTCCTAAGTCACAGACTTGCTCTTAAAATTTCAACTGATGTGTCTACAAATGCTGACCTCAGAGAGATGGCTAGCAAAGCCACAAATATAATCTCAGGAGATGACCCAGGCAGCTTCCTGAAAATAAAGCTCTGCGTGTTGTTCGAAGAGGCTGTCTCACCACCATAATTGCCTGAGCTGCCAGTTGTCCCATCCTGTGAAAATCAAGTCCTGGGACAAACGAAACTGAGAGGTTAGTAGGACACTAGTGGGGCACTGACAGGTGCAAGAAGACAAAAATTCATTTGCTAAGATGCTAAACTCCTGCTGTAGGCCCTAGGCGCGCGCTCTCGCTCTCTCTCTCTCTCTCTCTCTCTCTCTCTCTCTCTCTCTCTCTCTCTCTCTCTCTCTCATTCAAAGGTATTTCTGGAGTGGCAGGTCATTTTACACAAGACAGGAGTCTTTGTTGGGCTTTTCTGTGTTGTGTCCTGCATTCTCCGAACATTCCAGGAGCTCTCCTGTCTCTAAGGCAACTGGTCGATAATGTGGCCTCCCTTCTTTGCTCTTTAACAGATAGTCTGGAAATAGGGATGCAGGCTATGTCCTCTCTGTGCCCACCACCTAGTGGCCCCATCAAGCTGTAAACAACACTCAGTAGATCCTATTATTGTGTTCCCTTCCCGGAACATTTGGCACATGCTTTGTCTCTGGTTTTCTGTCTGGGTCTTGATGTAAAGAAGACAAGAGCCTACGGTTCCCCACAGTGGACATGAACATTCACCCAGAAACAGATATTCATTGTCATGAACCTCTGAGCCTGGAAATCATTGTGTGCACCAGTCAGATTTAGCCTAAGGTGACCAGACAAGCGAGGTTTCTCATAGCCAACCTGTTTGAGTTGTAATGTGACATCAGGGGAAAAACTGAGGACCAGTTAGGCCTTCTGTATACCTCTAAATTCAAGTCTGCCAAGGTCTCAAGCGAAATCCTAACTAGAAGAGTTCAGAGCAGAAGTCTGACCCTTTCTTCATGATTCACACAATTTGAGAATCCCATTGTATCTTAGGGAAGGAAAAAACTTAAAAACCTGCAGGTCTATCCATGATACCAATGCATGATATGGTGTCCAGGACAAGGAAAGATATTGATGTGGTAAAGTTCCTACCATCCAGCAAACACCATAGGAGATTTCTATATTCCAGAGATCTCTGCATGAGCCTAGTGGGGACCAGAAGAAACCCAGCCATCTCTGACAAGCATGCTCTCAGCCTACCAGGTACCGCCTTGCACAAAGTCATAGTAGAGAGCTGAGCAAAAGGGTGGCCAGTCTAATGTCTTTCTGAGGCTGTGGTCACTGTGGGATTTGACTGCACTTGCAGTCCTCAGGGAGTCCTCAGGGAGTTCACCAGTTCTGAGTCAGACAGAATGAGGAAGAGGAAGGAAGCACCCATTGGACACCTGCCTACACAGGAGCCTGGCACTGGGAACCTGTAGTGGAAGCGACAGAGCTTCCGTTTCCCTATTCTCCCCAGGGCTCCGAGTCCTCCCTGTTATTTCAGGACTTCCTTCTTGTTGTTATTTGTGCTCAGCAAATGCCATGAGGCTGATGGGGCTACAATAGGGTGCCGGGTAGTAGACACCCCTGAAGATGCTGTAAATATTTGAAAAATCATGAAGTGGAAATGGGGTCATGTGTATGACAAACCAAGAATCCTCACTGAGATTGCTGATAGGACATCATGGATACGTGCTTCATCAATTGGCATCTGTGTTCTCAGCACTCCTTACCCTTCTGAGCAGTATCTGTGCCTTTGTCTGTGAGGCCTACTCTGTCTACTCCACTATAGCCTGAAAATGCTGGAAGAAATTTTACCTATTCTTACATTTGTTTATTTAATCAACACAGTAACTGAAGAAGAAGATTTTAATCTTCTTTTGCTTTTTTTTCAATTGAATTTTTTATTGGTACCTTTTATATATAGCTCACAATCACACTCAACATTAGGGAATTTGTACCAGTACATGACAGAAGTTAATTCTCATTTTTACCCATATCTTCTTTATAAAAGAAGAGAAATTGAGATTCAGGGAGGTTAAGTGAGTTGCTTAAACTAACACAGCTAGTCAGGCCAAGCAAGTCATGATGTGAGTGACTAATGAGGAAGGCGAAGCAGCCCTCCTGTGTCACAAACAAAACATAAAGAGGAAGAAATAAACAAAAGACGCTCTGGAAACCATCTTTCCTTGTTTCCTTGCTCAGGATATGTCACCAGCTCCTGCCTCCTCCCAGGGGACCCCACAGCAGCTGTCAGAGGTTGCTCACCTTGCTTTGCCTCTAGCTCACTCTCCAGGAGCTTCTGCATTTTTCCCCACGTTGATCCGAGCCTCAGGAGTAATCAAATCAGTAACTGATATTCAGAAAGTAGGTATAGGCTTAGCTGAAGTGGATTTTGTATGTTAATTAAGTGTTTTATGGAACCTCTGAGATCTCAGATGACACTCTGTAAATATTCCTTACTGAATCCACAGAATCTGTGAGCGGGTTCTGTATAATAAAGCAATTTCAATGTCCTGACAGATGGGCCATAGAAATTGGCTGTGTGGCTGTGATTCCAAAAGATTATATACAATGAAAAATCTGGACAATGAGTGTGTTCTCTGATAGTTGTCTATGTACGGGTTACTTTCTAGAAGGAAGAATTCCACAATTTCGGTTCATATGACAGGCAGAAGAGAGGTACTGAAATGTCTGCATTTCTTTTGTCCTGGCATTTAGTTAAATATATATACATTTTGCATTCTGTTCCTGGTTCTTGTATGAACTATGCAGCCCTCTAAAAGCTATTTATGGAGTGTTTTTTCAAAAGGATCTGACTGATGAATTTCCTTCTTATCCAAAGCCCAGTGCCCTCTTTTGCCCCATGACTTCTGTGTAGAGAGACTGATGTTCTGATTTCCCTTCAGACCTTTCAGACCAGGACTGTAAATTCTCAGAATGTGTTAGTATATAAACCCAGCCATGCGCACTACAGACATACAGTCAGTCCAGGAATTCTAAATGTGTGATATCAAGTATCCTCATGCATACAGATAAACACCCAGTAAATGAAACACAGAGATTGTTCTGATTTGAACATAAAAGTATTCTATGCCTTTAATCTGTGATTTTGTCTACAATGGATAACTCAGAAAACAGTATTTTCTGTTTTGCCACCTTATCTTCATTAAGACTCATCATTCTGCCATCTTGGGGTGGTATATGCTCAAATAATGAAAGAAACCTTGTGCAGCCCACAATTAGATAAAGGCAAAATTGCCTATGGAAATGACCAAACCCTTAATTAGCTAATTGCAGGTGCAATTGGCCACTTGCACCATCAGATGAAGGGCAAGTGGTTAATTGAGCCCGCAAGTGACCTACTCAATCAGAGCTAACAAATGGCTCATCAGATGAGGTCTCAGCCAAAATGTGTCTGCAAACAATAGCAAGTGCAAAAAAATGCACAAATCAGAGGCAGCAGTTAGGCTGCCGTCTAAAAATGAAACCCACAAAACACGGAATAATTAGGAAAATAATCAAACAGGAAAATACAACAATGAGCCATGATCATGGGGAAAATGATAAAGATGGGTGGCAACAATTTTGGAAATCGAAGGCCATCAAAGCTGGGAAGAGCATCTTTGAGTCCTCTTCATTCATTCTTATTTGAAACTTTCAGGAAAACTTGGCTCTTTCTCCCAAGAGAGGATCTTATTCATAGTGGGTAAGAGCTCAGCACAAAATTCTGTAGAGAACAGGAGCTTGGGAAATGTAAATGACTGGATGAATGAGGTTGATTTGCATATAGAAGACTGAGATCACAGGTACTGCCACTTCATTAAATTGATAGTACGAAGAGAATCTATTGGGTTTTCCCAGTACTGAACAGCTTTTGTTTGACTGTGTTGTTCCTCTACGTAATTTAGGAAATATTTTCTAATTTGGTGGTAGGAGGAAATAGCAAAGATAATCAGCACAAAGATAGAAGTAATAATAATACTTCTATTCATCAAGACAAGTTACGCTAAACCAGAAATCCTATAATCTCAGTGCCCCAAAGCAACAGTGTTTTTCTTGCAAAATCTAGGCTAGATAGGCCACTTTGGGTTATTTCTCCTTCTCGTCAAAAAGATTCTTCTACTATGATTCAGCTATCTTGGCGAAGGACTTGTTCTTTCCTCAAATGGGCAAGTAGAGCAAAGAGTTGTTCAGTGAGACAGAGCAAAGACTTGAATGTGTCGCATGTCACCTCTGCCCACATTTTTTTGGTCGTAACTGGTGTTGTGGCCTTGCCAACTGCAAGGTCACAATATATAGGATCCTACCCACTCAGCAAAATGGAGATCTGGAATAGGGCTTGATGAAAGAATACAAAATAACCTGTCCATTTGTAAGTGTAATAATACCTCTTGGTAGAATGATGGGCTAAAGAAGTAATAAAAATGAAGTGTGCAAATGATTCAGGAGTGATCAAAAGGAGATCCTTTCCTTGCAAAGCACGTGGGCAGAGGCCAAAGTGTGGTGAGAAGAAAATGTACAGCTGTAGATGTCTTCATACAAAGAAAGGTATATTGAAAATAATGAGCCAGACTTTCCCACAAGAATATTAAAGAGAGAAAATAATGCAAAGGAAACATGATCCCTTGATTAGTGAAAATTTTAAAATGGTGAAATAAAACTTATTTGAAAAGGAGATCATATGAAAAAAGACTTTGAAGTGTGTTCTTTATAAAGACTGATAAAATAGACAGACTTGTCCAGTGGTATCATACAGAAAAAAATGTCAAATTCTTATGAAAAGTCTTATAAACAGTAAGAGAGCCAGGAAATAGGTGTTTAGGAGCTAGTAAGACACTCAATTTAATGAATAAATTTGCAAATTTAGAAAATAGAACGTTTCAAAAAATATAATTACTAAACCTTAAAAAGTATTTTTGATTATTTAAGAGTTTTTTCATATTTTTCCTCCTTAAAATTAATTATTGATTCTATTGTTGGTCCGAGTTCTGCAGTTACCAGTGTCAGAGTTCAAATTCCAATTCCACCACTATTATGTATGCTGCTTTGGCCAAACTGTTTAAATTTTCTATGATTTAGGTTTCTTATCAATAGCTACTTAGAAGTTTATTGAGAGGATCTAACAAGTAGTACATTGTCCATGAACATTGGTATTATTCTTTATATGGGATTTCAAGCACATAGTTTTTCAGTGAGTTGGGAGAAGTGTTTAAAAAACAGTTTACATTTAAACCAGTTATTCCAATGCAGAGACTATATTCTATAATGGCACAATAGTTTACAAAATATAATATGGTTGGAGAAATAGCCAGACAGACTGCAGATCACAAATTCACTACTTCCCGGTATAAAGAACTGAGCTCCCAATGTAAATCAGTTATCTCATTCTTTCAACTATCTTTAGGCAATTTTTCTAAGCAAGACAGATCAGTAAGAAAGCCAGAAGGAAAAATAATTAGGACTGAAAGTCCTAAAATGAAAGCAATAGTCTGAGAAATATGTGTAAAGTATAAATCCAATGGCTAATACCAAAATAATGTTACCTACTAGAACTTTCTGAGATATGCAAAATATTAATAATTTAATATATATTCTTTGATACTTCCTCTACATTTATAACTATATTTCAGTGCACAGAAATATATAGTAATAGTAATGTCCATAATGTAAATAATAATAGTTTACTTGATATGCCATGCAGTGTTCCAGGGGCTTTTCATACATTATTTCCTCTCTATAGCAACCCTACAAAGTGGGCATTATTTTAGGCCCATTTTACAGATGAGAAGGGTGATACACATATTGGCTTAGTAACTCCCTAGGGCACTAAGACATGTGACAAGTGTCAGTTATAAACATCAATCTTAAGTTTGGCACCAGAGCCCATATTTATAAACTTGATTTTTCCAGGGATTTAACTCAGTGGTTTTAGCATCCGCCTTCCAAGTGCCAGGTCCTGAGTTCAATCTCTGGGGCCAGAAAAACAAAACAAAGCAGAAAAAAAAAAAACCCACAAAACTCCAAAACTTGATTCTAAATTTCTACACATATCATTTCAGTTTGTTTTGTTGCATTTAATGTTTTTGTTTTAACAAATATAAATGAGATATTTTTGCACATATCATTTCACAAATGACACCATTGGTAACAATGTAACTTGCATGATAGCTACACTGGCACATACTGACATTTACTTTGCTGTACTTACTTACTGGTTTCCTGATATTTTATCATGTAGATGAAGTGAGCCATGAATAACTCAATCAACTGACATTCATTGCCAGTGAAGTTGACTATCATTCCACACATTTACTGGCCTTTTGAATTCCTTCATTGATTGTTTTCTATCATTAATTTATAAGACATATATATCCATATTTAGATTAACAGGTTAGTAACTAGCCACATGTGGCAAATTAAATTTAATTCTGAAGTTAAGTACTAACTTCCTTAGTCATGCTTGCCACATTCAAGTGCTTATGCTTTCTGTAGAAAAGAGGAAGCAGAGAGAGGTCTGAAGAAAAAAAGGAATAAAGAGATAACCAGAAACGAAAGAGAAGTAAAGCACAATGATTACAATACAAAAGCTATGAAAATAAAAATCAAGGACAAGTAAGAAACTGGAAAATCATCTGACCCTATAATTCTCAAATTCTATTTTATAGAAATCCTGAAATTCAGTAAAAATGTCCAAAACTACATATTTCAATGAGTAATAAGCATATTTTAAAAACATTTTCAACACTATAAGCAGAAATAAACCAACCCCAAATCAATGTAGTATAGGTTATTAAAACCCAAACTTGTTTCAGCATTTAACTTGTTTTAGGAAAAGCATGAAAATAAGATAAAAATTTTCTGAAATTTATATTTGAAATTATGATACATGTGTCACTGGGTAGGAAAATTATAACTCTGCATTTAGCTTTTAAACAAAAATGTAAGCCTTAGTACACAAACACTCGTAAATGTGAACAAGCAAGCACACTACCTCAGCTCACACGCACAAGGCCCACAGGGCTCAGTTACCCTCACTTTGGTTCAGGGGTCTCATCCCCAGTGAAGAGTTCACAGCGCAAGAAGAAGTAAGGGCAAGTGTATGAAATCAAAATGGCATCATTCTATAGAGGACTGTGCTATTAAATTTCAGTGTCTGGAGATTCCTGCTTGACATGTTTTTTAATAATAAGACTTTTTTGTTTACACTGAATTATTCTTATTTCTGTTTTTACTCATGTCCTATTTTTCAGAAAATGTGAAAATGCAACAGAAAAACACTCAAAAGGAAAAAAGAGAAAGCTAATTAAAAAGACAAATTAAATATGATATATTTGCACCCTTTGATGACATTTGATGTAATGTCAAACCACTGAAAATAATGCAAGGAATGAATGCAACTGCTTACAAGTCTTATACAAAAGCACTGGAAATAAGAGAACTATAAGGATGGATGGAAAACCTGGAGGAACCCATGTTTGTAATCATAAATTTAATCCAAACCTACAAAAATGTGTTTTGAACCACCAAGTATTTCATAATGGTTTAGAATCTCAGAACAATTAGTCAAAATTAAACTTAAAAATAGTAAGCCTAAATAAGAATCTGTTTCTTTTTTTCAATATTAATGCAACAGTTTTAATGTTACCAAGCTAAATACAAACTGTTGGTAATATTGTAAAAGGTAATTCCTCCCGTGACAGAATCATATTCTATGGAAGCAGAAGTTTAAAAATGGGTACTTTTTTTTTTTTTTTGAGACAGGGTCTTGCTTTGTAGTTCAAGCTGGCCCTGAGCTCACTATGCAGCCCAGACAAGCCTCGAACTCAGCAATCCTCCTGCCTTTGCCTCCCGAGTGCTGGGATTACAGGCATGAGCCACTATGACCCGCACTGTGGTATGTGGTATTGATTGCTGGTGGGTGTGAGTCACCATGCCCAACATTGTATGTGGTTACTAGGGATCGAACTTAGGGCCTTGCACTTGCGAGGCAGGCACCAGAACCACTGAGCTAAATCTCTGGCCCTAAAACTTGGTACTTTAAAAAATCCAATACATGTGTAAAAAGATAATTATACATATGTGTATACATCTCGGGGTATGTATACGTGTGTGTATACATACATATATACACATATGTACATATATATATATATATATGAATTACCAAAAGCAATCATTCTGTACATTTTTTAGTGACTTCTCTAGTAATATTGTAGTTAACATCATGTTTCTTATTTTCCTATGCTGTTTTCATGAAGATAAAAAGAAAGAAGATAGTTTATCTTAAAGTAACCAATAACATCCATACATACAATGTGAAAATAATATCTGGGGAAACAGAAAGTAATGTAATAAACAGAAAGTAAGTAATGTCTTGCTTTAAAATATCATCACAATGTTCAAATTGGCCAATGACTATTTAATAATATCATATAGTCAGATAGTGGATTCTAACTTGCTACAAACATGTGTCTATAAACACTGTCGGATCAAGGCATGTAAGTAATGAATTGTTTAAGGTGTATCCTTAGAACTGCAATTGTTCAGAGTTGTTGGTAATTACACTGGCAATAAGTTCTGGAATATCCCTTTTTTATGGAAAGTTTTTATGATAAACTGAAAGCAATTTGCTAGTACAAATATCTCAAAGATTTTAAAGAAGAAAAAATTGTGTATGTCAATGAAGAAACTCCACTTATTAAGTAGCTAACAAAAATACAAGAGACTTTCAGAACTGTGGTATTTCCATACTTATAATTGCAAATAAGGCATCAGCAAAGAAAGCAAAACTTAAAACTTCCAGTGAATAGAAAACAAAGTCAATTTTTTAAAGGCTTGAAAAACAACAGAGGTGCTAGGATATTGAGAGGGTTTTTGTTATTTTACATGAAATCATGGAGAAATATTTTATTGTTATCATATATATTTCTTGCCAAAGACATTTAAACTGGTTAGAAAAGAGCCAGTTAGTTAACAGGCCCAAATAAAACACTGACCAAGGTGTGAAAGTGAGCAGTTATTAGATGTTGGTATATATCAATCTTGAGACAAAAATATGCTATTGTTTTCTTTCTGTCTTCTCCATTGCTACTAGAAGAGCAAGCTTAACGCTGAAAACTTGTATCCCTTATTTAAAAATTCATTATGAGAATCAAGGCTTTTGTGCCATGAAACCAAAGCAAATCACCAGAATAATTAAAGATTTGCTGACACTAATCTTGAAATATAATATGCTCATAATAATGAGCATATATTAAAAATATATATTTAATGTGTATAAACTAAATATATATTTGAGCTCAAAATATACTAAAGAATGCTTTTTCTTTTTTTAATTGAATTCTTCATTGGTACATTTTATATACAGCTCACAATTGCACTCAACATTGGGGAATTTGTACCAGTATGTTTTTTTTTCTATTTATAAACTTAAGTTCCATTTGCTTGAACAGAAATGAAACAGAAATATTTGACTCAACCCCTTCATTTGACAGAACATGAAGGAGACATGGAAGAACATGCAGGAGACAAGAAACACTACAGTTTAGAGCTTTTGTTATACAATGACAGATTTCTGTGCTAAATCTGAATTCCATCACTTATTTTCTGGGTGTTACTAGCTAATTTTCATAGTGTCTCAAAATTATTTCACAGCTTTTATGATGAAGATAGCAACAGCACATAATTCAACACTTGTGGCCACAGATAAATTACTTATGGTGAATTCTCTTACAAAAGAAAACAACAGCACAGAGTATAATATCGTGCATGGGAAAATGGCCCAGTATCAGCCAGAAAGCAACAGTTAAGTGTGGACCCCAAGTTACTATGCCTAGTTCTAGTGTTCTTTGCTTTACATTAGTCCACATCAAAGCCAGTGGAAAGTTCACTATACAATGAAGACTTACAGCTTCTTTTTCCATGAGGGGAAGGAATATAAGTCCAGGATGGTAAAGGAGTAGAAATTCTGAGATGAAATGTAAGCAATGGCTAAAAAAACTTGCTGGGTTTTTTAAAATTTGGAGTTAATTTATCTTTTGAAAATTTGGCTTTTGAGTAGCATGGGAATAGGTGGAAGCATTCTTTGTAAGCAGAGACTTGAAGTAGGAAAAAAAAAATATATATATATATATGTTAGTCTGAAGTTTCAGTTAAATTTAGAGACTTTTGCCAGGTGTGGTGGCTCATGTCTGTATTTCCAGCACTCAGGAGGCAGAGACAGGAGGATACCTGTGAGTTCAAGCTTGCCTGGGCTACATAGTGAGCTCAGGGCCATCCTGAACTACGAAGTAAAACCCTGTCTCAAAAAAAAAAGAGGGGGGGGGCAGAGGGTTAGCTCAGTGGTTCCAGCGCCTGCCTCGCAGGTGCAAGGTCCTGAGTTCGATCCCCGGTTACCACATATAATGCTGGGCGTGGAGACACGCCCACCAACAATCAACACCGCATACCACAATGCCGGACGTGGTGGCTCATGCCTGTAATCCCAGCACTCAGGAGGCAGAGACAGGAGGATTGCTGAGTTCGCGGCGGCCTGCCTGGGCACCATAGTGAGTTCAGGGCCAGCCTGAACTACAAAGCGAGACCCTGTCTCAAAAAAAAAAAAAAAGTTTTGAGACTTTGGGGAAAACATTGAAACTCAGTTATAGTGGGGCTGCTATACATTCAAATTTCGCTACATAGTCACTGTGGGGCCTTTTTCAACTCTTTAACCTCTGCAGACCTTTCTTGCAGGGATAATATGGGGATTACTTTAGAAGACATTCCAAAATGATGGCTGAGGTCCCCTGGGCCAAAAGACCTCAGCAATGTGGCCCTGATGCTCCCTGAGGAAGACAGCGTTACATAAAATCTTTGAGGCCAGACAGAGTTACACTTGTGTTTGTTGAGCGTTGAATGATTCCTCAGTTCTTGCACTCTTTCATCTGATTATTGGACTTTTTGTTTTGCTACCTAACCTCTTGTCTCTGTTACTACTCTGGCACTCTGCTTCTTTGGAATAAAATGAAAATGATTATTTTGTTCAGGTATTTGCAGGCTTAGAAGTAAAGCATGTAAATTCTTTGCATAGTCTCAGCAGAAAAATGGAAATTCAAATTTTAGAATCCATTATTTTCTGTCTTCATCTTCAAAATAGAAAACTGGTGCAGTTTTTTCTTGAGATTGAAAAGAAACTTTTAATACGTGAAAAGACTTTGCAAGCTATAAAAATATTAATATTGTCAGTAGAGAATAATTTTTGCATTTTGGACAAAACACAAAACACAAATGTTAAGTGCTAGAATTTGAAGTTTTTCTGGTGAATTCTTCTCTTGAGATTACTCTTTCAATTGATGTTTTGGTTACATGAGGTTCTCCCACTTGCACCCAGAAAATCATTTCTTCTATTCTTTCCCAGAAAGAAAACTAATGAATCGAAATCTTTATAAGATCAAGCTGTAGCTAATACTGTACACATTTAATGATAAACACAATAAAATAAAATAAAATATAAAATAAAATAAAGTGGAAAAAACTTGGGTAGGGGGCTCCATTTTCCAGAGATGTTACAGAGAAAATTCCTATGTTGGGTGGAAGAGAGGACTAAAGCAATAGGAATGTTGGATTGGAAAGAACATATAGTTCAGCTTCTGATCACAGCACTCCATCCAAGTGGATATTTATCTACCATCTGCTAAAGCACTGTAAATGTGTAACCAAAGAAACATCATTACATCAGGTAGCTCATTCAATTTTCAAAGCTTTTTTGCTTTTAGAAAGATCTTCCTTAAACTCAGCTAAACCCACCTGTCTGCAGCTGTGGATGTGAACCTGTATTAAGCCAAAGACCAAGCCTTTCATTAGGCCAGAAAGCCACTGGCTGTCACCTGAGATAGCTCTAGGAAAAGGTTGTCAGGAGTTCAAAATACAACTCTGGCACTTTGTGGAGCACTTTTTTAAAAAAAATGAATATTTATTGGTACATTATATAGAGACATCATGATCACACACAATATTGAGAATTTGTACCAGCATATGACACAATTTAATTCTCATTTTTTACCATTCCCTCACACACCTACAACCCCCACCCCTGTATACATAAGCTTTGTTTCCCTTTTTTCTTACCATCATATTTTTCTTCCCCTTATTACTAACCCATACACCTTTGAATATTTGAATATTTGAATATTTGAATATTTTCTATATCACAATATCCACCATATATCCTAGAGCTCATGTACATTTTCAGTTTCTCATATGATATTTACAGGTCTGTGACCTATTTGTTTCATGTATGAGTATGGAGGAAAGATAGCCTCTTTTAATAAATGGTGCTGGAAAAACTGGGCTTTAAATTGCCAAAGACTAAAGCTAGATCTCTCTCTCTCTTTCACCATGTACTAAATTAAAATCAAAGCAGAGCCCTTTTTAACCATCACTATACCTTGAGTTAACACACAAAATCCCACCCAAATCTGCCCTTTCTTTGGAAATTCTCCTAACTTTGCCCATACTTGTGACTCTTTCTCATTTTCTATCAAGAATTTAGAAATATTTTGTTAAAAGGATGGCTTTCTTTTTTTTCTTATTTGTTGAGTTTATTGGTACATTTTAGATATAAATTATGGTCACATTCAACATTATAAATTTGTATCTGTGGTATATCTTGATTCTCATTTTTCTCATTGCCCTGCCCTCCCTACCATCCCTACCTCCCTATATACATAAGCTTTGTTTCCATCATTTATTTTTACTATTAGTTATTTTCTTTCCCTTCTTTACTTTCTCCTAATCCCCTTTCCCTTTTCCCTTTGAACATTTTCTTCCTCTTTCACAATACCTATCATACATTCTTTTTTTTTTTTTTTGCTTTTTGAGACAGGGTCTCGCTTTGTAGTTCAGGCTGGCCCTGAGCTCACTATGGTGCCCAGGCAAGCCGCCGCGAACTCAGCAATCCTCCTGTCTCTGCCTCCCGAGTGCTGGGATGACAGGCGTGAGCCACCATGTCCGGCATTGTGGTATGGGGTGTTGATTGTTGGTGGGCGTGTCTCCACACCCAGCATTATATGTGGTTACCGGGGATCGAACTCAGGACCTTGCGCTTGCGAGGCAGGCGCCGGAACCACTGAGCTAACCCTCCGGCCCCTATCATACATTCTTTACTGTATTATTTCCTTAGTATGAGAAACTAAAGGTGTAAATGAGATCATAGTTTCTTTTTTAATTAATTGATTTTATTGGTACATTTTATACATATAACATGATCACAATCAGCACTGAAAATTTATACCAGTATATGACATGACTCAATTCTCATTTTTCCCCTTCCCCTGCCCAACATATAACCCCCTGCCCCAAATATACATTAGCTTTGTTTCCTTTTTTTAACCATTGCATTTTCCCCACGTTATATATACCCCTAACCCCTTTTATCACTTGAATATTGAATACTGTGAAATAGAAAATATTCAAAAGGATTGCTTTCTTGTGGCCAAATCGTCTTACATATTGAAATGGCCACAGGGACTATGATTCCATCTTATTTTTTCCCCAGGCTGTAGTCTTTTATTAACGTTTTTATATTAGCTTTCCATCTTTGCTCAGTCATCATTTTTTTCTTTACAAAATCTCCTTCTTCCTTCCTAATAAGCCATTTGAGAAGTTCCCCTAAATTATGCTATCTTTATTTCAAGTACAGTAAGAAGTTGGTATAGAACACATCAAGCTAGTGAGGCCCCGGGCAGGAGGAAAGTTTAAACAGTAGAACAGCTCAACTTTTATGCTTCTTGATGACTGAAAAACTAAGATGAGATTCTGTAGTGAACCACAGTTGAACTGTGTAACCAAAGAACTCTGTATTTCTGCCAACAAGTTTATTCTGCTTTCCTGTTGTGTTTAAGTCATTGCATCTGAGACCTATTTACAGACGCTTTGACTTGAACTCCCATTGATTGGCTCAATTCTTTGTTAAGTACTAAGTGCCCTACCATTGAGCTATACCTACACCTTCTGAATTATTTTACTTTGAGATTGAATTTCACTGAGTTTCCCAGGCTGGCCTTGAACTTGCAGTCTTTCTGCCTCAGCCTTCTGAGCAGTAATTCAAATTTTGAGAATGTCTTTCTTTTTCATGCAAAGGATTAGGAACTCCAAGTTCAATTAAGATATGGTCCTTACACTTGAAGAACACTCTATTCAATACAGAAAATAGGCGTGCAAATAAAAATTTTCAGCATAATTTTAAATGTTAAAAGTATTTATAATAAACATGGCCAACATTTATTGAGTATTTTACAACCCAAGAACTATTCTAAGCATCTTCCACACATGGTAAATGAATGTACAAACTATCTATGTGATTTACATTTTCTTATGAATGCATAGTACCTGCTCAATTGAGGTCCAAACCCACTGAGAACAACAGTTTGCCTCCTTGTTGTTTTGTGTATATTAATTAAACCAAACTGAATCAGTTTATGATAGAACCTGGGAATTGTCAACTAATCAAATGGCATACAATTTTAAAAACCTTCCTATTTTTTTAAAAAATGATAATTACCAAAGAACACATATTATTAGCAACCACACTATTTCTGTGAAATGACCACCATGAAACAATTTTTATAGTATAGAATTGAATAGCTTTAAATCCATAAAAATGTGAAGATCATTAGAATATAAAATACATTTCATAGATCAAAAGTATGTGTTAACTTAGTAGAAAAAGTATTAACTTAGTAGAAAGTAGAATTAACTTTCGAAGGAAAAGAGTAAGAGATAAGAGCGAGGAATTAAGGGATATAACAGTGAATAGATGTAAGTCATTGGATAACAAAATAAGTGAATATATGCAAGTCATTGGGTAACATCTTGAAATGTACTGGAAATTTCTGTCAGCAACCCAAGAAAGAATTAGCCTCAAATGTCACAAGCACTGAGATTGAGAAACACAGAACCGTAACAACAAAGATGACTGCTCACAAAACAAGTGCACTGTCAGTGAGCTTTTAAAGCTTTGCTCTAGAATCATCATCACCACTATCTTCAAGACTCAGGCTAATAGAGAAACTCGATTTTGGAGAGAGTTTTAGAACATGTAACAGTGTCAATAGAACGAATGATCCAACTCTGAAATAAAATGGTTCACATCTACTCAAATCCATTGACTAGAACAAGACATATCATCCCACCCCAGTCTTATCTGGATGCCATGGAGTGGAATCCTGCTGCATTCCCCAGCAGGGCAGAACTGGTGTGTATGATGCAGACCTCAGATGAGTAGCCTGAGGCAGAGAGCAAGAATAATATTGGGCAGAATCTTTGCTTCCCAGGGGTATTCAAAAGGTCAGAGCTCAATGCAGGTTCTATCTTCACACAGAAGAACATATATTCACAAGTGTAATTCAAGCGTTTTAGGGCTAGAAATGGTTAGAATACCAATCTCATAGTGCTGCTAATGGACTAAAATGATTGGAACAGAGCTTCATACCTAGAAATGCTCTTGATACCTAAGAAATGCTCTTGTGCCTTTGCATACATACTAGAGTAGACGTAAGAGCTGTGGCACAGCTGAAGAAGGAACCTGTTAAAACTGGACTTTTCTCCCATTATGTAAGGGTGGGAAATACAAGTGTATAGATTATTTGATAGGTGACACACTTGTTCTGTTTTTCCATGATTGTATCAATAATACTATGGTTTCTATAACTTCACTATCTGTCCTTTTATTGTCTGTCTTCAAACTATTGTTTTAACTGGGTTTTAGAAACTGCGTTTTTGCATTTTTTTTCCTCAATTAAAAGTTTTCAATGGCTTCTTACCATTCTCAGTGTAAAACCCTACTCCTCGGTTTTCTGATTTAGTTTCTGCTTTTCTATCTGCCACTTTCTCCTTCAGGCCCAATCACTTTAAGCACAATGTTGATCTTCTATGCTTCATGCCTGATTGCAAATTACCTTCCACTTCTTATTAGCCTAGAAAACCGTATCAGGCCCTTTAACAGTTCTATTCTTCACTGTCCTCAGCAATACTTTCTCAGAGTCCTGTCACCTCTGTATTCATTTCTGTGATTACATGAATTGCGTCTAACTTCTTGACTATTTGCTTGACTACCTCTTCCATTTTATGTAAACTGCTTCTATCTGGGGCACATTTCATGGAATATCAGCAAATATTTTTAAATGAATCATTAAAATATAAATGCCATTTTCCTAGGTTTTTATAATGATTATTTTAATAACTTCATATAATTTAGTTGAGAATATATGATTTACAAAAAATAAGACACAGTTTTCCTTTAATAAATTAGGAAAACTATTCACATAAAGAACAAAAATGATCAACTTGTAAATGCTTCCTGTAGCATTACATAAAAAGAAAATTATTGTTTTCTCTTATCTGAAGTAGCTCTTAGGAAGGTACTGAACTAAGGAAGGCATGGATAACAGAATAAACTTAGATAAGTAGGTAAGGAAGGGTTTTTACTCCCAGAGAACAACAGTCTCAGAGTACACTACTACTGGTTTAGTTTGAATCTGATGTTTTCTACCGCCCTATATAGTGGATCTTACTTTAATTCCACTTTACAGATGATGAAATGGAAGCATCCAAAAGCTAAATAAAGCCAGTCAGTTCATCAGATATGAATGTAGACAATCTGATCCAAAGACATGCTCACAATCTTTACACTACAATATCTTCAATAACAAAACATAGACATTTTAATGGAATGAAAGTTTGATCCCAGAAAGAAAGATGCTCACAAAATGAGTTTGAAAAGTAATTTGAAAAGTAGAAGAGCATCAGTCAACATTTGCTTATCATGTTTTACACTTTTCATCTTTCTGTATCAGTTTAATAGAGAAATACATATAACTCAGGATATACAAATGTATATGGATTTACTGGCTTACAGCAGCCATACATAGAGCCAGTGAGGGAGAGTGCAGAGTCTGTCTGCACACTGGAGACTGAAGGATTAGTGCAAGATCTGGGGCTCACTG
This sequence comes from Thryonomys swinderianus, assembly GCA_004025085.1. Taxonomy (NCBI): domain Eukaryota; kingdom Metazoa; phylum Chordata; class Mammalia; order Rodentia; family Thryonomyidae; genus Thryonomys; species Thryonomys swinderianus. Next base: position 21,772 of record PVIC010001919.1, read on the forward strand.
CAGTCCTATGCAGGTCCATATCAGGAAGCTGATGGGTCTCTGATTGAATGCTGAAAAGACTGAAAGCTGAAGAAGGATCTGAATAAGAAGCCAAAAGTCTGTTCTGGAAGCTGGGAGAAGACATGCAAGGTGAAGGCAAAGAATGATCCTGCACTAGAGAAACAGAAGCCAATCTGTCCTTCATTTCCCTTTTACACCTTCCAGGTGATCAGAAAACCTAGGGCAGGTCCTCTGCACTCTAAGGTGGGAAATTGCTGAGCTCACTTACCTGAGCTTCCCCTAACTAAACTTCTCAAGTTGACAAAGTCAATCAACCATCACGCCATCTATTCCTTTGTCTTTTCAAGAGTGTCCTTCATATTAAAAATTGGTTAGAGCCGGGCGTGGTGGCTCACGCCTGTAATCCCAGCACTCAGGAGGCAGAGACAGGAGGATTGCTGAGTTCAAGGCTTGCCTGGGCTACATAGTGAGCTCAGGGCCAGCCTGAACTACAAAGCGAGACCCTGTCTCAAAAAAAAAAAAAAATTGAGGCAAAAGTTTCCTTCTACCACAGTGAAAACACTTCCCATTCTTTTCAGGCAAATGTAGGGCACAAAATGGAACAAAAAAGTTCAGTCTGGAAAAATAATATGTATAATTTTCTAGGGATTTTTATTTTTATTTATATGCAAAGAGAAAAAAATTATAAATATACTCTGGTCATTCTTTTATAACATGACTTTGATGCCTTTCAAATCATAACTTATGAAAATGACATAAAAAGTGTCCAGTTCTCAACCCTCTCTGAAGAACAACTTCTTTTTTAGAAAGAATCATCTCTACATGCCTGTTGCTGAAATGAATCTATGCCAACTACCTACTCTTCCTAAAATAGACTGGGGAAGGACTGTTCTTTAAAGATGACATAAAATGTTTTCAACAAGGGAATATTATAAATCTATTAGAGCAGCTTTTCTTCATTGGTCACACTGGTTTATATACATCATAACTAGTACCTCCTGATCCTAGGAGAGAAGAAAGCAAATGAATAATCAAGATAATTCTAATAATCATCATTTTGACGTCTGTTTCCTGCTCTCAAACTGAGGAATGTACTTGCTTCAGCAAATGTGTCTTAGGGAAAATTAAGTATGACACTACCTCCTGAAAGAACCACTTAACTTGGCGGTGATTATTTTAGTTAACTGTATTCTGTTTCAAAAAATTTTAAGATGGGTAAATTATGAAAGTGAATACAAATTACAGTGATTTTAAAAAGTTTAATTTACTTGCTGAACAAATATTTACTGAGCTTTCTTCAAAATGTTGGTTAGTAGTCTAATGATGACCAGAGATCAAAATGGCCCGTGACCTCAGGAAGTTTACAGCCTAAAAAGGAAGGCAGAGGACTTGGCCACAAAGCAGGGCTGAGCACACTGAAGAGAATCTCCAGAACTGTTAAAGAAACTTATAGAATAAAGGCAAGCACAACCTGAGTTGATAGCTAAAGACTGAGAAAAAACTAAGTAGATGAAAGACTAGAAACTGGTGGAAGTTGTTTCTAGATTCAAAAGCAGAAACCAAGGCCTTGATTTATGGGGAGATTAGAGTACATTCAAGAAATGGGAAGTACGCCAGTGAGGCTGAAGATCACAAGGTAAGGAAGAGGGTGTAGACCAAGCTGGAGAGAGTGTTTGGACCTGGTAATTCATGAGGAGCTACACAATAAGCTTCAGAGCAAACAAAAGATGAGTGTGGGCTTTAGTTTGTTTTCCAGCTAACTTTCTGATCTTTGCAGAGAAATAGGCATTTTTCTCTGCTAATATTAGGATATGCAGATAGAAAAATGTGAAGCATCAGCTTATTGTATATTTTGCAAAGTCTACTGTGTTGTCCTTAATTTGTCAACGAGAAAAACTGAAGCTGAAAGGAATGATGCAAAGAAGATAGAATGAACTGTGATTCAGGAGTTGGAATGTCAACCTGGGTCCACCGGACTAATCTCAGTAGGGAGAATTTAAAGACCAGTTTTGTCTCCTACACAATTTAGTCCATGATCACAACGATGTAAATTGATTCTGTAGCAGTACTTTCCATTTTATTGCTTTTTAATATCAACCTTAACATGATTTCATTTAGGCCAAGTCTGTTTGTGGATCTCCAATCCAGGGCCAGAGCAAATTTGCACAGTTGGCTTAAGATGGCCTCTTTGTCAGATCATTAGTCACAGGTACACTTGGCAGTCATAAACAGAATACTTTCTTTTTTGCCCATCTGAGATGTGAATCATTGGTCCGCATTTTGCATCCTAAGGTTATTGTTGTGTCCCGGGTTACTCTCATCTTACCTCATTTCTGTGGAATTTAGAAAGAACTCAGGATATGTCAGAATTGAAATTGACTCACTGCAAGTTCTCACTTGAAGAGATTTACTGAAGATAGATCCTGACACTGCCAAGGTCTGTGTGTATCATCACATTCACAAATATTATTTTAACATCATTTTTCAGAAAAAGTAGTGAAAAATCAAAATATTTAATTTGAACTTTAATAATTTCCTTAATAAACAGTAGTTTTTGCACAGAGCAGTGTGCTGCCTGAAGTAGAATTTCACATATTTTTTTCTTAATGCTGTGCAGGGCATCTGGTGAAATCATTTATATCACAGAACCAGAGTCCTGCCAAGTGTGACATTCCACTCTTTAATGAATCCAAAGGTTCAGCTTTCTGGCAAGGGACTATGACTTAGGCTTTGTATTTTCTATTCCCTTTCAGCACCAGCCCTCACAGTTGACGGTCTCCTTGGCTACAATGTTTGTCTGTTTATTTATTTGTTTGTTTGTTTAACAAAGAAACACAATTATCACATTAGGAAAACAACTAAGTTCTCATCAAGGACTGAGGAGAACTACAAAACTGATTGAAATACAAAAGCTGCATGTTGGCTCAGTTCACAGACTGAGTAGCTTTGGTCAAAATGCAACTCTTACAAACTCAAGTGATTCAAAATGCTATTACAGCAAAACTATAAATCATCATATTCTGGCCTTGCAAGATCCCTTGTGAATAGTTGGATCCATGGAAACTAAATTTGCAAATGCTAATGGTCTACTCTTTCCTTAAATTCTTATCTAACTTGCATTTGGTCTTTTATGTAATAATACCCAAGGCTCTAAGTCCTTTGTATGTGTTCTGCCCTCAGCTCAGTCTGTCTTGTGTTTTTCTTTGAACTTCTGCCTTTGTGAACTTGTCTTACTATTAATTTATCATTGACCTTATATAGCACCTCCAAAGACCCATAGCCATTTCTGATTATTCTGTTCATTTTACCAAGCAAATTTTATCAACCAAAGATATAAATGAAATAGATTGTTTAAGATCTAGTTTACATTACTCTATGTGAACAAATGCCCTCTAAATGGTGTACTTTTAATTTTTTAAGTGACTAAGTCATAAATTCGGTGAAACATTATGTAATTGTATGAACGGTGATATTGATGAGTGATTATCATAGAGTATTAAGTGACCAAACAAGATAAAAAAAATGCATACAGAGTGCAATTTCACTTTTATAAATAGATGTACTAAAATTCATTATCAAAAAAATTAAGAGCAAGTGTCTTCTGAGATAATGAATAATTTTAATTTTCCTTTTACAGGATTCTGAATCTCCAATATTTTTAATAATCTGTAAAAAGAATATTCATAATATCTGCAATACATATGAACTTAGTCTGAAAAATTATAGACCAATTCCCTCAAACATTGTTTAAATTCCTTTACAATTTCAAAGGCCAACTAATAATCAGGGCCAGCAACTTGAGGAATTTAATAACGAGCAAGTTCAATTCCCAACTTCAATTCCCCTGCAAATATGATAGGATTTTTAAATGTGCCTGGAAAACCGCATCTGGGGTTTTGCCAATCCCATAACGTTTGGGACGTTTGCTGAACCCAAAACACAGCCGGGCCCACCCATCCATAATTAAAGCCCTCCCCCCAAATGAATTCATTGCTTTGTGGCACCATCTGTCTCATTCCCTTATTTACATAATAGGGAACCCTGCTCCGACTGCAGCAAATGAGGAGCGACAAAAGAATGGCGAGTGAAGATGAGATGTGTACATGGATACATCAGCCTATGTATAACATGGTCCAATCTCTCCAATTTAAAATTTTTTTTAAATCTCCAAACCCATCAGAGTTTTCACCCCGGCCACTTTCCAGCTCTCACAATCCCCTCCTCCTTCTGCTGCATCTGCAATTCTCACTAATGTAGCTTGTTTCACTCAAAGAGTTCATTTGTCACATTTTATTTTATTAAATATTTTATTTTCCTCTTGTGGACCCATTAGAGCACCAGTTAGAGAAAGTGACATAAATCAGTTGCGTTTAGTATTCACTAAGGATGCAGGGAAAATGAGCAGGTTCATATTAACCCAAAATTTAAAAAGGGGAAAAAAAAGTCTCTAATATAGAGCTTCCTTGAATCCTTCTCATTTTCCTCCTGCCCCTCTCCTGGGAAGTTTCTGTCCTGATAACAGGAGCACAAGCAATGGGCCTGATCAAAGAGAGACAAAGGACTGATTTTCAATATGTACCAGTCATTCTAATCTCATGTTTTGTGTTCCTTCCTACAGATGTTGAGGCCAGAACAGCCTTCCTTATCCTCAAGGCAGCCACAGGCAGGAGTGGAATGAGCACTGGTCTAAGATCCAAGTAGCCTGAGCTCATATTCAGGTTCTGCCACTAACTCACTGACCGTGGGCAAATCCACTTCATAGAACTTCAATTTCCCTTTTACTGCTCAACTGACCTATAAATTCCCGACATGACCTTCTTCTCTGTAGATCTGGGGTTCCTATTTACATGACCCCAGGCCCCCATGCAAGCAGTAGTGATTAAACACATTGAGGACAAGCAGGAAAGACATTTGGGGCATCTGAGTTCTTTCAGCAACAGGGCTTACCTTTCCCAAGAACTGAGTGCCTTCAGGCCAGAAGTTAGGAATGCCAAGGCTCAGAATCATATGTTGTCGTCTGTTTTAAACTGAGCTCTTTAACAGAAATCAGAAGTGTCCCTCTTCATCCCAGTACTGACATTTCTGGGACCAGCTACACCTTAGGTTAAAATTGTTAGAAGCTCATGATAAGAACAGTGAC
>PVIC010001919.1:27011-83921 GCA_004025085.1 Thryonomys swinderianus
AAAAAAAAAAAAAAAAAAAAAAAAAAAAAAAAAAAAAAAAAAAAAAAAAAAAAAAAAAAAAAAAAAAAAAAAAAAAAAAAAAAAAAAAAAAAAAAAAAGAACAGTGACTTAATTAGGACACCGTAGAAAACCCAGGTGTCAAGGTGGTTCACACTGAATAGATTCCTCATCCCTTCTCGAGGTGTCCTAACCAGAATTTCTGGAAAAGTGACCCAGGAATCAATATTCATATTACAATGAAAATCGTATTCCATACCTTGCCAAGGAACTACTACTGCATGTAACTCTTACTTTGATTTAAAAAAAAAAAAAGCACATATTTAGAAGAAACAATTCCTTAATTCTAAATTCCAGAAAGAATCTCTCAACATGTATGCCTTTAGTCAGGAGTTACTGAACAGCAGAATAAACAAAGTTAGAAAAGACTAATCCTTAGGTGCAGAAATGTACATTTGGATACATATTTTACTCATCTGTAACAACCTAAGACCACAGCCCTAGGCACCTCCTGGTGAAAGCATTTCTGTTGAGAATAACTTATGAGGTCCAGGCTGAATATTGAATATATGCCTGTTGATTTGCTAATGCTGATATCAGTCCCATCAAAGGGGCAGCTAAAGCTCATAACCACAATCTTGAACCAACTACTGAAACTCCTTTCAAAGAGTATATAACAATGATAATATGTGTCTTGATATACGCAACTTAGATTTTTCTCAATCTTATGTGATGTATTAGCAAATATAGCTCAGGAAAACAGAAAATATTACAAACAATATTTTACAATATTTTTAATAAATCACTAACTATGATCAAGTGAAATTTATTACTGGGAGACAAGAAGGATCGACACACGTAAGCAAATAAATATGATGCACTACAGTAAAACATGAAGCAGAAAAATCATATGATTATCTTAATAGATGCAGGAAAAACACAATATAATTTAACACCTTCTTATCATGAGTCTCAACAACAGATATGGAAGGATTAGACCTCACCACAGTAGAGTCTGTCATAACAAGACCACACTAACATCATTCTCTATGAGAAAATTTGAAGGTTTTTTTTTTTTTTCTAAGAAGAAGATGCTCACTTTCATGACTTCTTCTCAGCATAGTACTGGAAGCCTTAGTCACAGTGATTAAGTGAAAGGAAGAAACAAAGGGTCTGATAATAGGAAAATAAAAAGTAAAATTATCTGTATTTGCTGATGGCATATCATATACAGGAAACACTAAAAGCTCCACTGAAAACCTCTTATAACTGGAGAAAAAGTCCAAAGAGTTTGCAGAATATAAAATCAACCTACAGAAATCATTAGTATTTCTACAAATAACAATACTACTAACAGTTTCTATAAATAAAACACCAATAACAAATTATGTATAAAAGAAATTAAGAAAACCATATCATTTATAATAGCAACAAAAATTAAATACTTATGTGTAAGACTGACATAAAGTACCAGTATACTTAAAACTATAAAGTCCTTATGAAAAAGTTTGAAAAAATATTAATAAATAGAAAGATATCCCATGTTCATGGATTGAAAGACTTAATATTGTTAAAATATCTGTGCTAAGTGCTGGGCGTGGTGGTTCATGCCTGTAATCCCAGCACTCGGGAGGCAGAGACAGGAGGATTGCTGAGTTCGAGGCTTGCCTGGGCTACATAGTGAGCTCAGGGCCAGCCTAAACTACAAAGCGAGACCCTGCCTCAAAAAAAAAAAATCTGTACTACCCCAAAATATCTACAGATTCAATCCAATTCTTCACTTGATCTTAGCCAAAAGGCCGAGAAGCGATCAATCCAATTCTTTTAAAATTTTAATGTAAATTTCCCCAGACAAAAGCAATTCTAAAGTGTGTATGGAACTACAAAGACACCATATTGTAAAAACAATCTTTAGCAGAGAACAAAGTTAGATACATCCCTTGATTTCAAGAGATATGAAGTCATTGTAATTAAAGCAGCATGGTACTTACTAAAAACATAGTGACAAATGAAGACAGGACAGAAAATCCAGAAATAAACCCTATTGTCAATGATTTTTGACAAAAGTATCAAGAATACACAATGAGATAGAAGTTAGAGTCTTCAATAAATATTATTAGAAAGTATGAATATTCACATTAGACTCTTACACCATTTAGAAAACCAATGTAAAAGAACTTGGACCTTAAATATAAGATGTGAAACTTAACTACTAAAGAAAATATAGAAAAAGCTCCTTTACACCCTGGCAATGACTTTTTTTTATATGATCTTGAATGCACAAATGATAAAAATAAAAATAGGCAAATGAGATGGCCTCAAAATGAAAAGCTTCTGAATGGCAAAGCACATAATTAAAAAAACAAAATGACAACCTACAGAATGGAAGAAAATATTTGCAAACCGTACATCTTATAAAGCCATGGTGGTTTTAATGAAGTGTCATATGGCTTTGAGATCCACCTGAGCCATTGTTGGAGCACACTTCTGGGTAGTTTAAGCAGGCCATTGAGGCATGGCCTTGGAGTCCATGTCTGGTCCCTGATCTGTCTTCTGGTACCACTGCTCTACTCTGCTCCCTGGCCACCATGAATTAAGCAGCTTCACTCTGCCATAACCTTCTGCCATGATATTTTTGCCTTGAGGAGAGCCAACCATGAACTAAATCCCTAAACCATGAGCTAAATTAAACCTGTTCTGCTTTAAGTCATGGGAGTCAAGTATTATGACAGTAATGAAAAGGTCAACTAATACAAAAATATTAATATCTGAAATACATAAGACACAACACAGTAGCAAGAAAAAAAATAACTGTATTAAAAAATGGGTGAAGTACCTGGGAGATTTCTCAAAAGAAGACTTATAGATAGACAGTATACACTTGACAAAATGTTCAGTGTTATTAATAAATAAATGTAGATTGAAACCACAATGATATATCACTTAACACCAGAATAGCTCCTTCAAAAATTATGAATGATAAGGATTGAGAAAACTGCAGAAAAATGCAAAATAATACATTGCCAAGAGAATAAAATTAATACAGCCATTATGAAAAATGTTATTGTTTCCTTACAGAACTAAGAATAATATTATTACAGGACTAGTAATCCTTTTTAAAGGTATCTTTTTAAAGAAAATGAAATCAATATGCAGAAGGGATATCTGTGCTCACACTGATTATAGCATTATTTATGATAGCCAAGATATGGAAATAATATATATGTCCACAAATGGATAAAGAAAATATATATACTGAGATTTAAAAACATGGTTGACAGATAAGATGCTGGACAAATGTAGAAAGTAAAGAAATGAAGAGTAATTGGTTAAGAGTACAAAATTTTCAGATACACAAGTGAAATAGGTTTTGAGATCCACAGTAGAATGACATAACCAGTCATTAATAATGTGTAATGTATTTCAAAATAACTAACAAAGTAAATTTCACATGTTTCCCTAAAGTATAGAGAATAGGAATACAATGTTAATTCACTTGTTTTAATCACAATATATTATCTACATACATGGAAAAACAAATTGTATCTCAATGAACACAATATATAAATAAAACTTCACAATTTTAATTCAATCCAAGTACATCCCCTGTTCTAGTCTTCAAAGTGTAGCCTTAAGACTGGTCTACTAGCCTTCCCTCAAACCCAAAGTTCCCTGCTAAGCCCCTCCTGTCTTCTTGTTAAAGCTGCTACTGAGAGGGAAAACATTAAGGAAGTACATTAACCTAATATTGTAATGGGAATGCTGGCCTTGGACCCCTGGGCCTTCTGCTAACTAAATCCATAATCTTGGAAAACAAATTAAACCTACTCATTTGTAAGGTGGAATAATAGTGACCTGTCTGACAGAATTGGAGAATCCATGAGACAAGACACAAAACACCTAAGTAAACAGTGGTAAAGAGATGTATATTGTAAGGACTAGTGTATTACCCTGAAATCAAAGTGTAGTACAGGAGAAACAATTAGAAAATAGCATGATGTTCAAGGTCCTGTGGAAGCACAAAGGTGTAAAGGCTCAGTCCTACCTAAAGATATCTCAAGGTACTTTCCTTAGAATCTTTAGAATTAGATTGAAGCTCTTTAGGAGTTCAAAAGAACACAGTAAAGCATATGTGGGAATAAAAAAGCACACTAGCATATCAGGGGACATGATTGATTAACAAAATATGTTTTGAGGGAGAAGAGATAAAATTATAGACAGAGGGGCTAGGAATAAAGTATTCATTAGCCTGAAAACTCTTGTTATGTAGAATTTTGTTACTTTGTGCTGAAAGGGGAAGCCCTTCTATTGAACACACTGAAGGATCAGTGGAGGTCTTTAAAAGGGGAGGGAAGTGATTGGATTTGAATGTAGAAATGTCCCTCCAGAGATGCTGATTAAGATGGGCTGGAGAGAGACTGAGATTAGAGACAGAAAGACCACAGTTTGGGGAGAGAGGTATTGCAGGGATTCTGGTAAGAAAAGATTGTGGTTATTTTCAGAAGTAGAACTCTTTTCATGACAATGATTCCCTCATTGACCAAACTATTTTATAGAGCCATACATCCAATTATGCTCAATAATATTCTTAGGGCTGCAAAATATAACTCAAGAACATACCGGCTATGACATGTTCAAATGAGATGACGCTACACCATGGGGAACAATATAGACAAAGTCAAATAAAACAATGTACACAAAATTGCTTTGAAGACACCTAGAAACAGCTATTTGTTTTTGTTTCTTTCTTATCCTACCACAGCGAAGGGATTAGATTAAATAGGCCTATCTTCATCCCAAACACACCGTTTGACATATAATAGATATGTAATTAATATTTGGTGAACAAATTACTGAAATTGTAGAAATAGATCAAACATTCTAACAAAGCTGTAGAAGACTGTGGAAATGCTCTTTCTTGGTAGACATTAGGGCCAAAAATGCGACATTCAGAATTTTGTGAATGTAGCATTTTTTCCCCATTGCAGGATGACCACTTGGAAGAGCTTGGAAATTGGAAAAAGAAATTTCTCTTGTTTTTCCAAAGAGGAAACTAAATACTCCAAGCAGAGGTGAATGGGTAAGGCTTCTGCTAATCCAGTGAAATGCTACATCAGGCCATAAACCTGTGGTGTAGTTTAGTGACTGTGTTTAAATGGGTGCTTCCCATTGCCTATGAGATCCGGAAAAGCCATAAAAGTTCATGGCGTACTTGTGGCTGAGCTGTGTTAAGAAATAATCGGTACTTTAAGTGAGGGGTAATGGGAAGTACAGTGGGAGATTTACTGGAGAACTAAGGGCTGCAGAAAGAGAGTGGGGTTTTTCAGGCCAATTATACTGACAGACTACAGAGCAACGCTTTACTGACACCCTTGCAATCTAGTTGTGCTGAGTGATGAGGTGGGGTCCTTATTTCTTTCTCCTGCATTTCCAGGAACTTAAACCTTGAGGTTTTATTTGAGGAACCTGTCACAAACTTAATAAAGCTCCAGTCAGGTTCCCATAGGAGACTGGTTAAAATGGTGGAAAGAATATGGCACTTGGCTAAGGAAGAAATTTAATTTACATCCCAGCTCTATAACTTATTAGGTGATATTATTAGTGTCCCTAATATTCCTGATCAATTATTCATCCTTGTCCTTTGCCACATGTCTTAGGTGTCTCACTATGGGCACAACGACCTACCACCTTAACTACAAGCTTGGTCATATGGCTTGGTTTGGCCAATGAAAGGTGATTTGAAGTAATGTGTGGCAGAAACTATAAGAGCATCATGAGCTTCAGGAAGCTGGCTGCTGCTCTTCTTTTCCTCTCTGCTATGAGAATTATGTATTTTAAATCAAAACTTTTTCAGCCGGTCCTCTAAAATTCACAAGGCACGTGGAGCAGTCACACCTGACACTGTATATAGCTATGGATATCTAATAGGAACAAGTGAAAAGTTATATTGCTCAAAATACTAATTCCTAGGTGTTGCCTCTTACCATGGTTTAATATGTGGCTGCTGACTGATAGACTAATTTTGGAAAAATCATTCCAATTGACTTTTCCTCATGATATCTAAGTGGGGACAATATACTTGTGTCATTTTATAGAGGTCAAACAAGATTTTTAGGCTACAGATGATACAGACAAGTCAATTAATTACGGCTACTACTACTTCTAACCTGCCACTGAATCGCTTTGATAAATGGGGTTAAGTTACGCTCTCAATATGTGCACTTCTGATTAGCTATGTTTCAGTGACTTCTTGTGGTAGAGTCCCCAGGCCAGTGTGGCAATAAGGGGTAAATTGGACATTTATGACACTCTCTTCCAGACCACAGAGAAAATGTCTCTTAGACCTTTTTATTACATCCTTCACAAGCTGTGAAAGAAATAGCAGCAGGCTCACTTTCACCCCATTACACGTCCAGTCAATGGAACGCTGCCTTTTTCTTTACCTGAGGTGACAGTCAGGCAGCTTAAAGCTAGCTTTTGTGGCCATTTGCCCATGGCCACACCACTGTGCAAGCTGGTGCTGTTGCATTTACCTTACTCACATTACCTCACCCGAGCCAGCCACTCATAGTGCACAGAGCTTGCACAATTTTTGTTTTGATTTTCACAACAAGTCCAGGAAGTTGTCATTCACTCACTCATTTATTCAGCCAATAGAATAATAGCTACATGGTCTCTGCCTTCTGCAGGCAAGTTATTAGCATATAATTGACAATTTATTAACTAGTTCTTTTATTTACCTAGAAAATGTTATTTTGTATCCACTTTATGTTGCACACTTTATAAGTCAATGAAGATACTAAACTGAGCAAACCTAGTTCCTGACTTGAAGGAGTTCACAGTGTCAAAGAGGAGAAGACATAAAAATGCCATATCCAGAAGATCGTATTGTATCTCAAAGATCATAGCGGAAGCGCCAGCATGGATGTATGGACCTGTATGGAGGCACAAAGCTGAGACAGACTTGAGAGTAAGGATCATGCTAGCCAGTTTCTAAGAAAAGTTGAGGCTTTGTCACGTAGATGAAAGAGGGGAGGAAGGATCAGCCGTGCAAGCAACTAAAAGCTAAGAAGAGTATTTGTGTACAGCTAGAGCCTGCCATTGGTTGGGGCAACAAGGAGAGACAGTAGAAATAGAAAGAAAGCGGGTTTTAGAGAACCTGGACATACAAAAAGAGTTTGACTACAGTTTGTTGCAAACAGTGAGGCTTTTCATAAAGCTTTATATGCAGAGATTTCTCTTGATCACATTTAAGAGATCACTCTGACAATAATATCTAGCGTCTAATTTAAGTAAGATTAAAGTAAAGCAAACCAGCTAAAGTATACCCCTCCCCCAGTACCAGGGATCAAATCAGGACCTTGTGCTTACCAGGCAGGTGCTAACCAGCTGAAGTTCAATTCTAAAGTCTTGAGTTTGAAGTAAGGTGAGTTCACTCCAAGGTCATGTACATCATTACTGCTGGAGACCTGAACTCTCTGTAGGTAACTTGTGTATCCTGTCCTCACTACCTTTCCTTTGGGAAAAGCAAACATGTAAGAATGATCCACCCCCTGGGTTAATTATATTATCTTATTTGAAGGAAAATCACTTTTCAGTTTCCTCAGAGACTCCTTTTGGTTGGCCTTCCCAAGGTCATGGGCAGGGCTAGATTATCCATGGCAGACTAATACACTGAGAAGCAAATATTTTGAAAAGATAAAGGTATATGCGGACACATTTATAACTTATTATAGAAAAATCAGAAGTTTGGGGAGCTTGGGTACCTTACTTTTATAACTTATTTTTGTTTGTAATTGCATATGATATAGAAAACAGTGGAGCAGGTGGGGTACAATAAACTTTAGCAATTAAGTCTTATAGTGGCCCTTACCATACTATCTTTCCTATGGGTGAACTGCTGGTTGCTGTCCTTATTTTTTTCCTTGGAAATACTTCTTGGAGTTTCTAGACACCAGCAGGCAAAAGTAGCAGAAGCTGAATTTATCATTCATAACAATGCTAAGGATTTCACCTTTGCCCTTAGTAAGGCTGCAGCAAAGGAATGCAGCTAATAACTCTTCTAGGCCACTTCAGGTTTGAACCAAGAGTGAAGTTATTTGAGCAATAAAATCAGAACCATCGTATATCAAACTGGAAACTCAACAATAGTATTAAGTTGGGATATTCCATGTTTTTAATACTTGAAATGCTTGATTAACATAGGGCAAGCTCTTCAAATTATACTTTAAACCATGCTATACTAGAGAATTTGTAACATTTTCAAGAGGTGCTGATTGGAGGTACATCTAGTTCAGGGAGGGTTAACTATAGAGACTCAGAAGTATAGGAAATTCTATTGGCAAAATAAGTTGGTGCTGTTCCCAAAGCGGTCCCCAAATAGTTGGACAACTCAGTAGTCTATACCTCACTATGGGCCAGAAATCTTACAGGTCTATTCAAGATCTCAAGGTCATTATTCCAAAGATTTCCATCATAATTCGATCTTTGTGCCCTGGATATAAGTTGTAAACTTTCCAAAAGTGTCCTCTGACATAATTAGAAGGAATTATGTGTTAAGCACTTACCCTATGTCGTCCACATGCTAAGAATTTTGCATGCATCTTTTCACCGCTCTTTATACCTATATAACATGAAATATTACAATTCTTATTCTGACAACTAGATCAAAGTCACAGAAGTAATTTTGGAGTCTGTGTTGGATCTTAAAAATCAAACTCCAAAACTAAAACTTATTCTGCTACTATGGTTATTATTACCCAGATGTTGTATCTGCCCTGTTATTGCAATTTACAAGTATTGGCAAAATCCAACCTCACTGTCAAAATGCAAATGAGAAAACAAGGTGAGAAAGTTTAAGTGACTTGCCTCAGTCCATACACCAAGTGGTTGTAGAATGGAAACCTGCAGACTAATTGTTACTTCCTTGATGTCTGAAATCTTTACTCCAACCTCAACTAGACCTAAGCTTATCTCATCATCTCAAGGGAGGGAGAGAAAAAAGATGGAAAAAAATGAATAAAAAACATTGAGCTTTTTATAATCCTCAGATAATCTGATAGGCACTTTACATCTGATATTAATTTATTTAAGCATCTGATAAGGTCGGTGCTATTGTTCCCATTTCCGAATGAGAGAACAGAGCCTTACAAATCTTAGGTAAATCTGCTGAAGTTTCCCCAGCTCCTGAGAGGCGAACTCTAGGGGAACTCAAGATGAGGTCTGCGTGACTGTAACTCCCACACCCTCTGTCAAGAAATTAATGTGGGTTCAACCTTTGAAAGTGTGAATTTCATTCTGTGTCCTCTTCTACACAACCTTCAGTGGAATCAACACAGACAATTTTCTATCTTCCCCTCTCCAGCCTTTGACCACTGTGATTCAAAGTGAATTTTTTAAGTAGTTTTCACCAAGGCCTGGGTCCAATCAATGGTCTCTGATGTTCTGGGCAGGATTCTCAAACTATTCCCAGGTCCTCACTCTTCTCACCTGGACACAGCAGTAAGAAGCCTCCTAATTTATGGGTCTGAAGTTGCTAGGCAAGTTGAGCCATGTCTTAAGTACAAGTGTGTTAAATTACTTTGCAAGTATTTGGTGTTGCACACAGCACACAGCCCTCACCAGAAACCCCTCCTCTGGCTTTGAAATGTGTGTGTACTGCACAGACAGTGTTTCTGGTTTCCTTGCCCTCACACAAATTGTCAACATACCGTATCTCTTTTCACAGCTCTTTGATGTACTTAAAGGGGTTTCTTCCTTGAACAAGAAGCCACAACTCCAAATATGTTTAAAACAGAAGCCCCTAAACATTTGAAGTTCAGTTCAGAATTCCTAAGCAGAAACTTGGCAAGAAGTCCTAACTTAAAAAAAGAAAAATCTCCTATCCAAAAGTATCAAATGTATATTCCCCAATAGAAAACAGACTTCAGATCATTATTATTTACTGCTTTCCCCCACAGAACACAGATTTTTCAATCACTTCAAAATACAGCAGAACCACTTAGATATGTTCTTTTCCTCTCAAATTCAGCAAGCCCGAGTCTTAACTTCTAATCTTTTCTCACTATTTTCATTATTCTTTTTTTTTCTTTAGTTTTCCCTAGCACCAGTTACATAGACTCAAAAGCTAGACCTTGACTCCTTTAAGGGCAGGGATTTTGCCTTAGTCATCACTATATCCTTTGTGCCTAGGTCAGTACTCGGTATGTTAGAGATGCCCAGTAAACATTTGGCCAACTGCTAGATTTACAAGACATCTTTTCCACTTCTGTTTCATTCCTGTATTATACACTTTCAAGGCTTTGCCATTTGTGTTTTATAATATGAGTACCCAAGTAACAAATACGGTCCATTTGATCAGGGGTCTGGCCTGTTTATAATTAAGAAACAGATGATAGGAAATAGAGAGGTAGGCTTTGTGAAGATCAGATCTGAGGGGATCTAAGGATCAGAGAAGATGAGAGGTTGTGAAGGAGAAGGGGACGTAAAAATGGTTAAGATGTTATATCTCTATGTACCAATTCCCAAAGATGAATGTAATTGTAAATATGTATTAATTAAAAAAGAGAGAAACAACCAACCAAACAAACAAACAAACCAGGATAGGACTTCAAATTAGTAGGATAGTGTTTCCCTCCCAGTCATTATGTCTCTGACACATATAAGGGCAGGTCATATTTGTAATCCTAACACTTTCAAAGGTTGAGGCAGGAAAGTCACAAGTTTGAGCTTTGTCCAGGAAAGGTAGAAATTTAGCAAGACCCTGCCTCAAAATTAAAAATATAACAAGGGCTGGTCTAGGTAGATCAGTGTGAAGGGTCTAGGTTTAATACCAGAGAGAGAGAGAAAGAGAGGGGGAGAGAGACAAATAGACAGACAGAGACAGAAACAGAGAAGCATTCTAAAGAACTGGGTAAAGTATCATTACTGTGAACTTTAGATATAATTTTAATGTATACATACTGTTACTATATGGTATATGATAAAATTTGATGGACCATTGCAAAATAGTTCTTGTATAATGAGTATGATCTAGATAGTTAACATAAACATGTTAAGAGTAGAATCCATACACTTCTTAAGTTCTTTCTGCATAGAATGTCCTTCTTGATCCTCATGACTACATGAGCATAGGCCCTTTGACCTCTCAAACTTAGATTTATTTCAAAAACTAACAGTGCAGTACCAATTCAAATCTATTTCTGATTATGGTGTCTTCTGCAAATACACACAAGCTTTTCAATTATATACTCTTCTCCTTCCTCTTGAATCTATCATTTATTCTATGCCTGTTGACTCATATGGTTGGAACAATGAATAAGGAAGATCATAGAGCCTTGCACTGGTGGGTGGGATTACACTTTCTCTCTGAATGAATGTGCATTTAATGTATTTCCCTGATTCTACTTCACCAGCATAAACTGATTGCCCACATGTTCTAAGATCTCTGATAAGCTGTGGAAACACAGATATTAATGAAATATTGTCCCTTTTTATATGAAAACAGATACACAGATCTAAAGATAGAAGTTGGACATGTGTGCACCCATGTTCATAGCAGCTCAGTTTGGGATAGCTCAGTCTTGGAAACAACCCAAATGCCCATCAACTGGAGACTGGATAAAGAAGATGCAATTTTTCTATAAGATGGAGTATTACTCTTCTGTAAAGAATGATAAGTTTGAATCATTTATACTCAAATGGATGTAGCTTCAGGACATACTCATAAGTGAAATAAATAGGTCACAGATGTGTAAATTATATCTGTTTTCTGGTATGAGAAATTGAAAATGTTAAGAAGTTCTAGAATGCATGATGGATATTGTGAAATAGAAAATATGCAAAGGGAAATACAGTGGAGGAGTGAGTGATGAGGGATAAAGAAAAAATGTGATGTTAATTTAAAAAAGGGAAACAAAGCTTATGTATTTAGGGGTGGAGAGTTGTGGGGTGGTTAGGGGAATGGGAAAAAATGAGAATTAAATTGTGTCATATTCTGGTACGAATTCCCAGTATTGAGTGTTATCATGATGTGTATATACAATGCACCAATGAAGATAATTTTTTTAAAGAGAAATTGGACAAGTGTTACAAAATTAGAATTCTGTGGAGTGAAGATCACTCTCAGCTTACAGAAGGAGGCAATTGGGCACAGACATTTCCTTTATTATGGGTTCTAAATGATAAACTAAATTTGAATGTGTGATGTCTGAGCCATAGAACCTTTTAAGGGCATAAGTTAAAGGATGAGAGTGACAGTACACTTGATATTTTTGGAGAATTGTAAGAAATGACTGAGATAGAGAGTGCTTGAAAGAGATAATTAAAGTAAGAATTAGACAAAGAAATTGAATTAGCTGTTTGAAGTCTATAAATGCAAGAATGAGAAACAGTGAATCTGTTTTAGCTGTAGGCCATAATATACGATCTATATCATTTCTAGATTTACATTTTTGTATCAATCTAGCTATCTTTCTATACAAAACATTTCATAAAAGATAAGTATGCAGTGTGTTTAAGAACTAAATTGAACTGTCTTTTGGCTATTCAAATTTTCTAACTGGGTAGACTATTTGAGATAACCTATTACAAACTTATCTTCATTACCTACAACCTTACATTGATAAGTAAGGTGAGTCCCGGAGGTTTAATATCAATAAAAGTTTATGCTATTAATAGGCAACAAATGAGAATTCTTCACTCTATCATGTAGCATATCTCTCTGCCTACCTTGACCAGGTGCTTCCCATACTCCACCTAAGTAAGGGAGCAATCACCTACTAAAGTAAAAGGGCAAGGTTTCAAATTTAGCTCTTTGGCTATCTTAATTAGAATACACAAACAATATTTAAAAAATCAATTGCTATTTCTTCCCCATATGGAATATAATCTATCCTCCAGAGTGGTAATTAGCTACATGGTTAGATTACTGCCCCCACACATACATTGCCTCTCTGCAGAACAAAAAAGTAATGTAGGTCCCTTTACCAAGAGATATTTACCACCACCACACCACTAGAAAAAAAATTTCCTCTATTTTCCCAATAGTTCAAATGAGAAAATTTTTGGTTTTTCTTTTATAAATAATTGAACTGAGTAACCAGTTAATCTCATTTGGGTTTTCTAAACTGATTTCTAATGAAAACTGACAGAGAGCAAGAAGAGATCATCCACCTTTTCCACAAAGTTTTGGCTCTTTGCCTCTTTACTTTAAAGCAAGACTAGAAAGTTTAGAAAAATTCTTCTATTGCTTGAGATGTAATTTAAATTCTGAAAATAACATGCTACCTTCAAGATTCACCCTAGTTTTTCCCTCTTTACTCATCTACCACCAAGTCAGTGTCCCTGGAAATTCCATACATACCTTTAAGTTAGCACTGATCATATTGTATGCTGATAATTACATTATTATTGATTATTATTTCTAATATTGCTGTTTTTCACTTGGTCCCCTGCACTTGTCATAGTGGGCAGAGGGTAGTTAGAGATACAGAGGGAAGAAGGAAGGAAATGTTCCATACAAATACTTTGCAAACTAATCAGGCCCCATACTCCAGTAAATAATGTATTTGCTATTAATTGGTCAAGAATAATAACAGCTTGGGTGACATGCTAGAATTCTGTACATATTGTTGTTTTCTTTGAACATCAGGAAATAGTGTTGTGAACTGACACTGAAAATCCAAGAGGCCGGTTGCAATGCATTCTCTCCCAAATCTGGAGAAATAAAAATAGATATTTCATGGATCTGTTATTACTTTTATAACCATTTATACAGAGTTTTCTAGGTTCATATACATTTGCATTTTACATGATTTTGTTTCAAACTTCTATTGAAATAATAGAGTAACATATTGTATCTTGGGTAGTGGGCATTCATTCCTGGGAGTCTTAACTGCAATGAATGCCAAAGTTTCTCAGAATGTCTCTTTTGCCCATCAAACAGAATGCATATGTTGTGTGAGTATGTCTTCTGCACTGAGGTTTCCTTTCCTTACATTCATAAAGTGTTTGTGGTTTTATAGCTACAAAGGATAATGGTGATACATACCTCATTAGTGATTTCCAGTCTACTTAACCATAAGAAGAAAATTCTAAGGGCAGATACAACCCATAGCTATCAACCCTGTGTCAGCATTGGAGAAGTAGATTTACGCTTTCCAATTCTTTCTCTGTTCATCCACCTAACACCCCATGTACTTATTAAATGAATCTAGTTTTATATAACTAGACATTAAACAGAGATAGCAACATTTTATAATGCGGTTGAAATGCCATACCTCCATTCTTCACTGGAAAATTCCCCAGGGCATGTTTATGTTTGTCTGGTATCCTTTTTTAAAGAATTCATCCAATGTCATGCCAAAGTCCTATCTGAACACTCAAGGTTTTTTTTTTTTGAGACAGGGTCTCGCTTTGTAGTTTAGGTTGGCCCTGAGCTCATTATGTAGCCCAGGCAAGCCTGGAACTCAGCAACCCTCCAGCCTCTGCCTCCCAAGTGCTGGGATTACAGGCGTGAGCCACCACACCTGGCTGAACACTCAAGTTTTTAATGTTTAATCCACTTGGCATGGGAATTGTATTTATATATTTAAGAAGGATTCATCAGTGTCAAGTCTCATGGTCAATGGTTTTAAGAACAGTTATTATAAAAAGCTGTTAGAAGTTTGGCATTGTTACTAGTTACTAATTGAAATGTTCTATGTGACATGAGTTAATTCTCATTTTTACCCATATCCCTACCCATCCTACAACCCTCCTCTCCCTATATACATGTGCTCTCTTTATCTTTTTAAATCACATTCATTCTTTCCCCTCATTACTTTCCCCTGCCATTTTCCCTTTGAATATTTCCTATTTCACAAAATCTATCCTATATTCTGTAACTCATTTATATCTACAGGTTCTCATACCAGAGAAAAGAAATATTTATATATCCGTGACCTATTTATTTCACTTATCAGTGTGTCCTCAAAGTGTGTCCATCTGCATATAAAAGACTCAAGTTTGTCCTTCTTTATGGCACAGTAATACTCCAATTTATTTTATTTTTTTAAAAAACCTTCTTTCTCCAGTCTCCAGTTGATGGGCATTTGGGTTGTTTCCAAGATTGGGCTATCACAAACTAGCTGCTATGAACATGGGTGCACATATGTCTTTACGATATGATTCTTCTAATTCTTTCAAGTATATTCCTAGCAGGGGAATAGCAGGGTCAAATGGGACCTCTAATCCTAGTTTTCTGAGGAATCTCCTACACTGATCTCCACAATGGTTGCAGAAGTCTACATTCCCACATAGTGGAAAAGGATTCCTTTTCTCCATGCAGCCTTGCCAGCATTTATTGCTGGTTAATTTCAAATATTCTATAAATCTTGGTCCAAAGAACAAGGCTCCAGGAAAGAAGTGCTCAATATAAATATAGCGCAGACTGCAGAGGGAGCAACATCACCCCAACCATTCAGAAACTCAACACAGTCCATGAATATTTTTTGAGCACTAAATATCCACTGGGATATGTGGGTGTATAAAACTATATAGCAATGTATGTAAATTTAGGGTATAATTATGAGTTCTTTTAGAGTAATATAAAAACATGTGCTGAGAATCCAAAGCAATGACTAACAACATCTTTGAAAGATTGATTTCGGCTGAAAAACATCCTTTAGGAAATTTTTGTACTGGGGTCAGAATAATCAGAAGCTTTTCCATGTTGACTTCATTTATGCCAATCTTCTGCTTTTTTCAAATATCAGGTTTAAATTCATGTCATATTCAAATATTGGGCTTCTCACTATCATGTTGAATTTCAACCTTCTAATTGAAGAAGTTTTTTTTTTTTTAAGTTGTCTTATTATCTGGCAAATGAGGATACCTGACTTAGTCAATTTTGAGTAAACAGTCTAGTAACAATGAGTACATTTACAGTTTTTCATCACAATCATCCTTTTCCATAACTTTTACAAATTCCCAAATTGAAAGTGGATATCCAATAACTTCCCAATTCTTCCCCATCTCTAATACCTGGAAATCATTTTTTCTCTCTTTTTAAAAAATTTTATTCTTAAAGTAGTGTTATGTTTGCAGAAAAACTGTGAGGAAGACACAGAGACTTCTGATATCGCCTCTGCCCCCCCACCCACAGTCTCCTTCATTATCAACATCCCCAGCCCTGTCACCACCAGAGTGGTACATTTGCTACAGTTGATGAATCTGTACCAACACATCGTTATCATCCACAGACCACAGTTTACATTTGGATTCACTCTTGCTGTACGTTTTAAGGCTTTGAACAAATGTCTAATGACACCTATCCCTGTTATGGCATCATATAACATATTTTCACTGACCTAAAATCAGTACCTAATTTTAATATAAAATGCATTTTTTATGATCCCTTCCAACTTCATGTCATTTGTGCTCTTAACAATAAATTTTTACCTTAGGGCTTTTAAAAAAACATAAACCAGGACCAAGGTTTGGCATGCCTACATGCCTTGTGGCCATTGAAATACCCTAACAGTTACACAGTTTGCAAACTAACAATCGGGACCTGTTTTAACAGTTTACGAAGCTCCTATCTCAGTGCTAATATTGTGATTATAGGGTGAGACAAATGACCAAGATTTTGATTACAGATCAAATGAAGGACACACGCACAATTTTTCTCAAGGATGATGGATCATCTCCCAAAGATCTTACATACTTATTTTAATTGTTCAGAGGTTTTTATATAAATCTTTTTAAAAATCAGAAGCATCTTCAAGCTTTCTACAGCTTTTGGAAGGGTACCTGTTGGGTCAGCACTTCCTTCCTTTCTCTCCACACATTCCTGAAACATGGCTGACAGCATCTGAGCATCCAGTCCACATCCTCTCTCGGCCATCGGGCAGCCTGACATCCCACCTGGGCAGATGGCTCTCTCTCCTTTAAGAAAGGTAATACTCTCGGGGAATCACTTTACCTTGATTGGCCTTCCTAATCCTCCCCTTAGCACAAGTTCCTCTCTTTCCTGCCTGTTTTTATACTGATCTTGGCAGAAGCTAAGAGAGGCTTTTTATAATTTATTCACTTGACAATCGACACCTGCTCTTTGAAAGGAAAGAATTAAAGACACCAAGTGTAATATAAGGTCCATCAACTAACAAAGCCTAAAGAAACTTGCAAGAGTGACAAGGTGGAAACAGGAACATTGTTTGATAGAGTGCCTGTATTTGCAGAAAATTTCCTCTACGGCAGGAGAACCTGTCAACAGAACAAGGGAGGTGGAGATCACCTCTCTCAAAATGATCTGAGGGATAATGGTGAGCAACCAGGTAGCTGATGCAGCATGAGAAGACTATCTTCCACACCACTGCGCCTCAGAAGGGCCTCCCCGTTCATCTGTCAGCTCAACACAGGCTCTGTCTGTGACGGCCAGATGCCTGGCGGTAAGTCGATACATTCCCCTTGAGACAAGGAAAATTCCACAGGTCAGACTTGCTAAGCAAGTGACCATAAAAAGTGCCAGCCACATACAAATATTTGAGTAAATTAAGATAATGATATTGATTGTTTATTGTAGACAAAACACAACTCTACTGTAGAATCACCTAGTAGATTCCGGCACCCAGTGTAACAACATCAGAAAGAGCAGCCATGATTATTGTCAAGGAAAAAAAAAAAAAAACAGTCCTGGGCCTGGCTAACATTTAGAGATATAAAGCTTTCATATCCTTCAGTCTTCTTTCCTTTGTGATTTCCACAGGATTTTCATTTCCAGAGATATTATACTACTTGCTTTCAAAGGAATTCAATATTTTCATTCAGAGAAGTAATTTCACAGGAAAGTAACACAGAGAGATGTCCTGGGTATTCATTTTCAGAGCCAATCTTACAAAGTCAATTTGTGCTGCAAGGAGCTGGGGGTGGGGGGGGTGACATGAAAAGGTGCAGATCTTGTGTATCTGGGTTTTCTCTCTCCCATTCCCCCCTTTCAGGATGCCTTGGACACCCCATAAGCATTTGAAAAGAATTGTCTGGCATTAAAAACAAAACATGCTGCAGACTCCTTAATAACATTGCCCAGTGCAATCCAAAGACATTGATCTTGAGCCCAGGACTAGATTATGGCTTCATCCTTTCTGCCCTGTAGTAAAAGTCGTATCGCCATAACCATCACAATCATTCTGTTTATTTTCTCCCTGTTGTTTGAGAAATTAGAGGAGAAAGCAGCAAGTCTTAGGTGAAAGATGAGGAGATGAGTTACTTGCTTGGGTACTTCTGTGCAGATAAAAACTAATCCCCATAAAACCAAGGCTGAAATCCTTCCAGCCCACATCAAGTCAAGGTCAGACAACATCGGCCAGTCAAGTTGAAAGCTGACCGATTTTCTGAACTGCATCAGAAAGTGACAGGGGGACAGAGAAAAGAGATGTGAGAGGAGTCGAGAGAGAAGGAGAAAAGCAACCAGAGAGATGAACAGATGGAATGACAGAGTAAAGGAGAGACAGACATGGAGGGGGGAAAGGAGCTCCTTTCTCCCGTTCCTGTTCCCTGACAAATTTCACAATCAGAGGCATGAGGAAAAATTTTTTGAGTTTTCCATCAGGTATTTGGGATGACTGGAGAACAGGGTCCTGCCGCCAACGGTTTTTTCCTCAGATTTTCCAAGCAGCAGCATGACCTAACCTTGAAGACAACATTGTTTATTCTTGGTGGAAAGATAAGCCAGCCGGCCGGGTTCCCCCTCCCCAATCACAGCAGAGTGGGCATTACGGTGAACAAAGACAGAGCGCTGTACAGCAACAAGCATTTGGTTTTGATTAGAGGATATTCAGGGACTGTGCAAGTTCTATTAAAATAGGCACAAAACCATTTTAAAGGGCTTTTTCTTTTCTTTCTCTTTCCCCCTCGGTTTATATTGTTAATCTTTCTTCCTGGACGGCTCCTCACAAATGCCTTTTGTTTTCTTGTGTGATTCTACGTGCCAGGACTTTGA
The DNA here is from genome assembly GCA_004025085.1 of Thryonomys swinderianus. Classification (NCBI taxonomy): domain Eukaryota; kingdom Metazoa; phylum Chordata; class Mammalia; order Rodentia; family Thryonomyidae; genus Thryonomys; species Thryonomys swinderianus. The sequence goes on from PVIC010001919.1 coordinate 45,988, forward strand.
GAAGGGAGGACGGAGGTCCTGTTCTGGCATGCTTTCAAGTTTCTTCCATAGGAGATGAAGGTTTGTTGCTGTGCCTTCAAGGGTATAAATTTAGAGGCCGCCAAACCGTCCGGAGGTAATTCAAATGCTGGTAAATGTTGGAATCCACCCTGGCCCCCTGCTCAAGTGAATACCCTGGCACTTACCCCACTCAGAGGAAACTAAACCAATTTGGGAAAGTGAAGAGAGAATAAACATGCAATTAAAATGGCCATTTCTCCTGGTTTCTTCCTTTAGTTCTTTTTTTAACACCGCATCCCGTTCTATAATCTGATCATGAAACGGGCCTGGTTAATTATAACGACGTACAAAAGATCACTGTCTTCCCCCCACAGTGACTACATTTGCTTTGAATTTTTCACCTTATTCTCTCCTTTTAAAAAATTTTTGGTGAAGGGGGGGTGCCAGAAATGGGGAGAGAGGTGGCTAAACTTCAAGTAAAGCTGTCATTTGGGAAGAGCCACTATTTTTATACTGTTTGCAAACCCTTCACCAGAGTGAACATTACAGAAATGGCACTTTCCTTTCAATTTATCTATCTCTCTCCTTTATACATAGATAGACAAATAAAAATGAATCTTTCCAGAGGCAGCATGTATGCTGCTTCTATATATTCTTCAAATGGCTTATTTTTATTCAGCTGAAAGCATAACCTATCATTTTTATTCAAGATTCCATCCAGGCGCTCCCTCTCTCTCTCTCCCTCTCTCTCTCTCTCTCTCTCTCTCTCTCTCTCTCTCTCTCTCTCTCTCTCCCTCCCTCTCTCTCTCTCTCCCTCCCCCCACCTCTACAAGCAAGTCTTCAAGAAGCCTTGCTGCCCTGCTTTGTTCCAAAGTCTGCTAAAGACCCAAAGATGGAGATAGCACACCCATCTGGTTTGTTTTTACATCCTAGGAGAAGGGGTTAAGAGAGCCCCCTCCAGTGGAAGGAACAAGGTGGTCGAAAATAAGCAAACAAGTGTTGCCAGTCTTCTCTTTGTTTGTTTGTGATTAGCCTCTTGTGCTCATCTCAGGAAGACTCAATATCCATGGGGAAATAGACCACTAAATGAAGCTCACCTAGCAAACGGGAGGATGGTTGTCAGGACTTTGAAATCCTTACACTGAAGGATTCAATTTCAGTGTCAATAAAACATTAGCACCTCAGTTCTATCTTCATCTTTATTTTTTTTGTCCCCTTTCTCCCCTCTACTTAATTCTAAACAATGAATGAATTTTATATGTTTCAACCTTAAAGCAGCTGCCAGAAAATAACCACCAATCTGTACATACAGTAGGGATAGACTTCATGTCACACCAAAAAGTAAGACCTCAACATCCCCTCTTGCCATGATCTTGCCATCATGTTATGGAAATAAATACCTCAGGAACACCGAACAGTGCTGGAAAACAGTGAATATTAAAATTTATAAAATGGCCAATGTCCAAAATAATAATATTCACAGGGAAGTGTTTTGACATCTAAACTAACTTCTGTTTTCTTTAGAGTTGTGAATGCTGGCTTTAGTCAGACTGATTTGAACATATTGTTACAATGAATCTCAAAGTGCTCTCCTCTGATTTTACACCCTCAATTTCTACAATTACCCATCACTCCACTTTCAGAATAAAAAGGGGTTTAAAGCACAAAATTCGAACTCTGATGTGGGGCTAGCTTCCTTGTTTTTGTCATTTTTCCAATTGTGCAGCTTTGGGCACCTGAATTAATCTGTTTGAGCTTTAATTGACAAAGTGAAGAAACCAACAAACCCATTCTTCCAGAGTAGTGGTAAGGGGTTATATAATAATAATATACATTATAGATGGCTTATAAAGTAATGATAATTATTATAGCTAACATTTATCACTATAATAATGTATCCACCACAGTTTTAAGAGTTTGACACACATTAACTTATTAACTACATGCTAAGGCTGTTAGGAAGATTGGATCAATACATGTGATTTACATTTTAATACAATGAAGCAATACATTTAGATCTAGCACATGGTCAATGTCCCATACATGATTATTCTAATAATAATAATAACAATAAGAATAATAATGCAGTTCTTACAATAATCTTCTGAAGTTGGAATTTTCACTGGGCCTTTGCACTGATAAGGAAAAAGGAACAGAGAAAAATGACATATCCAATATTGCAGATGGAAGAAATAGAGGCACTAGATTCAGCAGATAATCTGGCCCCAAACCATATCATTTTAATTGTCTTATATATACTAGCTCTTCATAAAGCATAAAATATTACATGTACATATAGTTATATTGAATGCATACTTTTACAGGTGACACACACATGCAAATAGGCAAATAGGCACCTAGTTGATTTTCCATATTAAAAAGTACAATATTCTGTTTAAGTTTCTACCTCACAATCCAATCCCACAAGTAAGGAATGGAGGTTGCAACTGGGAATTGGCCTGATTTATATTCTAAAATCATCATATTCTTTCAGTACCCTTCCTGCCCATATTTTCCTTTCTGGCTGATGGGGGTTGTTCAGCTGGGCTTTGTGTGAGTTACAAAGCAGCAACAATTACATGAGGGAGGTCACGAGCATGTTAACCACGCAAAAACAGTTGTCATAAACACTGTGCATCTTAATGCAGTGCTTCAGTCTTTACGTAACATTAATTAAAGAGCATATGTTCTGTTGCACCCTGCGTTAGGTATGGTTATCTTTGAGATTCGAGCTCCTCCATTTGCTAGGTATTAATTTGCATCATTATGCATTTTGAGCCTGGGGCATGAGTAGTCAAGTGGTAAACATTAGCTATACTGCACTGTATTTCCAAATGCACCTTCACTATTAGGCCGACTAATAGAATTCAATTCTATTTTCAGCCGAATCCTCTCAATTTTCATTTGCTTCTGACACGTTACATGGCAGGAGGAAAAGCAAGGGGAAATGAGGGAAAGAGGTAACGACAGCAGTTTGTGCATAGCACTCACGCCAGCAAGAGCGCCCCCTTCTGCTGGGTTTTGACCATGCACCAACACTGTCATCCCTTTACACAGAGCTCTGACTGTTCTAAACTTTCCACTTGCAGCCTCCTGTTAGAGGTTAGTGTTCCAGATAGAGCAAGAGGTCCCTACTTTTGTTGTTAGGAATTGGAGGCATCACAGTGAATTCTGATTTTTCTAAATGCAACTACTGAAAATTGATGTCAGAAAACTTTCAGGCTGTGATCAAAGTCTGATATGAATTAATTTGTCATTATAACACAGCCCTACTTGCCAGGCATTTCAGAACAGGACTTGGGAAAGGCAGCAGATATCTGGGTTGACAATTTCATTTAAAGGACAGAAAGTTTTCTGCTTTCCTTTCATTGGTATCTTGATTTAATGAACACACAAACAGACCATCGCCATATGTTCCAAATACCAGCTTGCTGTTCTTCAAGAAGCAGCTTGGGAAAATGCCAACACAAGAAGCTTGGAAGAAACTTGAAAAGGCTTCAAGACATATCTTTGTAGCCTGGGATGGCAAATGCCCCAGTGATTAATTACACTGGGGTTGGACGTGAATAGGAATGTCAATAAGACATTCCTAGTGCTGCAATAGAGGGCACATAGGCCTGATAATAGAATCCTTCCTGTTTTCACCTCCCCACTTTCCTTGCTCATGGTGAGACACATTCAGATCAGAGACATAAGATGGAAATGTCCAGCTCCTTCTCCTTATAGAGTTATCACATCAGCCACAAACTGCCACCAAGGAGGAGGTGTCCCTAGGTAATGGAAGCTCTAGAATTTGTGCAAGAGAGCTCACATCAGAATTCATAATTGTCTCTTCCTATAGAATCCTCTCTCCTCCCCACTGACACATAGAACCAGGAAGATTGTGGATTTACTCTTTTGGTAGCATACTTGTAGAATATCCATTGAGTGGCTTTGAAAATTAATTCTCTTCCTTCAGAATTCAGGGTGAGGGATTGATGAGGTGATGAACCTAAGAAAAGTCAACTTCTATGTGTTTCTTAGAAGGAGAAGAAGGCAAAAGAGAAGTAGGAGGCGGAAAAAGAAGAAAAAAGTCTGCATCCAAAGCAGAACACTTGATTAAGCCTAACAAAGAAGAACTTGTGTGGATGTGAAATTTCAGCTATAAAATCCAGAAAAGCTCACTTGAAAAGGAAAGTTTTAACTCCCATCTTGGAGCTTTAAAAATCTACCTCTGAACTCAGCTTGTGCCCCTAATATGAATTCATATGCATGTTTAGAAACTTTCCATCACCTTCGAGACATATTCTGGAATCTTTTCTTTAGCATACACCAGATTCACACACATGCTGGCTCCACCCTACCATTCCAGTTCTAGCTTCTGCTCTGTCCGCTACACGCCCTGCTCTAGTCTTAACACAAAACTTACAGAAACCCAGAATGCAACACTCGTATTTAACCTCTAGGCTCCTGCACATTTGTTTTCTCTGTCTTAAATTTCTTTCTCCACAGTGTTTCAGGGATAAATTCTGGCTCTGCGGTTTCTCTCCCATATCTTGTCCCAAATTTCTCACCAACACTTCTGTATCTCCTTTTGAAAGAGGAGATGTTATAACTGATGACTCAGAAATACAATAGATCATATGAGACTACTGCAAACTTGTACACACAAAAAATTGGAAAACCTACAAGAAAACAGATAAATTCCTCAAAATACATACCCATCAAGACTGAATTATAAAAAAATAAGAAATCCGAACACACCAATAACTTGCAAGGAGACTGAATCATAATTAAAAGGAATATCCTAGGAATTATTTTAATTATTTTACTCAAGATTTAAGGAATGACTAATACCTGTTTTTCTCAAAACTCTTCCAAATTCATCTTAAAAACTCATATTTCCTAGATATCAAAGCCAGACTGATCCTACCAGTAAAGAACATTATGGATCAGCATTACCTAGGATTACAGAGACAAAAATGTCAGTCAATGATAGAGCACATGTATTATTGGGGTCCCTAAGACTATATTTCCCAATGACATTGCAGTCACCTTAGATTGTGTCAGCTGACTCTGTAGTGTTTATGCAGTGACAGAAACTACCAACATGCATTTCTTAAAATGTCTTTCATTGTTAATAGATACATGGCTATACTATAAAACTATAGTCAGGAATACACTAAAAGATTCCTTTCCCTTTTGCAAAAGATATGTCTCCCTATTTCTTATTATTTATATTTTGCTTTGCTCTTCATTTATATTTTGAGTTTCTCACATATGAGAAACTGAGAAATACTGAAACTTGTATGACTGGTTTATTATATTCAACTACAAATCATATCTCTGGCTTTTTCTTTGGACCATGATAATTCTTTCTGAACTTCATATATTGCTTTCAGTCATGCCTCTTCCAAGTTAAAATGTTGAGGAGGGGAAGCCAGGGATTTAGCTCAATGCTTCCAGCATCTGCCTTGCGAGTACAAGGTCCAGAGTTTGATCCCTGGTATTGTGATACCACAGTGCCAGGCGTGGTGGCTTCACACCTATAATCCCAGTACTCAGAAACCAGAGCAGGACGATTGCTGTGAATCTGAGGTTTGCCTGGGCTACAGAGTGAGCTCAGGGCCAGTCTGAACTACAAAAGCAAAACCCTGTCTCAAAAAAAAAAAAAAAAATGGGGCCGGAGGGTTAGCTCAGTGGTTCCGGCGCCTGCCTCGCAAGCGCAAGGACCTGAGTTCAATTCCCGGTTACCACATATAATGCTGGGCGTGGTGGCTCACGCCTGTAATCCCAGCACTCGGGAGGCAGAGACAGGAGGATTGCTGAGTTCGCGGCGGCTTGCCTGGGCACCATAGTGAGCTCAGGGCCAGCCTGAACTACAAAGTGAGACCCTGTCTTCAAAAAAAAAGCAAAAAAAAAAAAATGATGTGAAATGGGGAGAACAACTTTTAATGTACATAGATTTATTATGAATTTTTTAATCCGATCAACCATCTTCATTTAGTAAATGAGGACACTGAGTAATATGACCAGAAATAGGTTCAAAAACAGAGGAGTGACAATTTAAACTTAGGCCTACAATCCCTTCTCTTTTCTGTAAAATTGCCGCCTGCGATTTTTATATCACATACTTATTTACAAATAATCTATACCCCCCTAAAATATTTATGTGACTCAAAGAATACATATGTAAACTAAACAGTCCAAATATGTAGAAAAGAATACAAAGATAGCACAGGAGACATTAATCCTGATACCAAGGGTGAAAAAATATTCAGGCTTTACCTTTAGTGGTGAGGTTCCTACTCTTCAAGCAAAAAATAAAGTCATAGTTCCATGGTTTTCACCATAATGTACAAGGAAGAGATTTGTTTTCCTGACACTACATTCTGAAAAGAATTCTAAAAAGCTTTTATCACATAGCTGTAAGAATTCAGAATTCATCATTCTGATGTTGAGTAAAACAACAGATGATAGCTTCAAAGTGGCTTTACAGAAAAGAAGGCAGTAGTCTTCACAGTAATTTTTTTCTGGAGGTTCTTTATTAAAGAAAAGGAAAATATACCAAATTGTTCCTCGGTAAAGGCAATTCTAAATGAGCAAAGCCAATACCTACCAAAAGTATTATATATACTTTTCCTTGAGCAGAAAGTCCCAAGAACTCTATTACTTATCTACACTGAGGTAGGACTTTCCAGAGGCAGTCCTTGCTCTGGCCAAGACTGACATAAGTATTCTCGCATACATGATCTGAGAAACTCATTTTCGGCTGAGTTCTGTTTCCATTATCTGGCCTTTGATTTGGATGTCTGAATATTTATTTCCAGCTCTTTGCTTTTATTGTGTGTTCCAAATTCTCTGTTTCAATCTTTGTCACTGCATTTCTAAGAATGGATTTCCCTCAGAAGACCCTTCTGTTCAATGACCGCTGGTTATCGGGTCCTGCCATAGCCAGGGGCACAGACACTCCCTAGGCACATGGACAGTAAACCCCTCGGAGGCCTTGTCAGAAAGCAATCAACTCAACCGCGCTCTGGGAGAGAGCTACAGCAATCAATTCCAGACTGAGCTTTCTGGCAGCACCAAGGGTGTATTTATTCTGTGTGGCTGAACGAAGCAAATTCCATCTTTTGATATGAGACATTCCAGTGGCACAATTGACATTCCGTTAGGGTAATGATGGAATCTGACGTACGCTTTCCAAGATGATGGGGTGAGGTAGGCTACAGAAGTGCTCTTAGACACAATCCAAATTTTCTCAAAAATGTATAGATTATTTTAAGAGCTCGGATAGACCTAACTGACTTCAGAAGATGGAAAATTTTTTTTCTCTCACAGTTGTCTTGTGGTTTAGTTGACAAATGACAAAATTCTAAATACATTTAGAAAATTTACTTTACTGCCCACCCATCCCCATTGAAATGAATTTCTTTCACAGACTTTCTCTATGAGCAGATATAATGCTTAAATTATAACTATCGTTTAGGCATTCATGTGTATTCTTTTTCTCCATCAAGCTTTATAAACACTTTATCTACTACATGGTTACTGCCTGGTCTTATAATTATTACTATTTTATTTTAAGATTTATTCTTTTTTATTTTTTATTAGTACTTGTTTCCAATACATAATATTTACATTCTTTGTGGGTAGGTGGTACGTGTACATAACACATCTTAATTACTTTACCGTTTCTTCATCTTTCCCTTCCCTACCCTCCTTTCTTCCTCTATCTCTTCCTCCCATTCCCATTCCCATTTGAGAGAAGTCTATCTCCTTATTTCCCATTATTTTGTTTTGCTTTGTATTTATATTTCGGGTATCTCCTATAAGAGAAACCATGTGATAAGTTTTAGTTTCTTATACATTTCCCTTAACATTATGGCCTAAAGATGCACTCATTTTCCTACGGATGACTTAAGTTTATCCTGCTTTACGGCACAGTCATACTCCATTGTGTATAAATACCACATTTTCTACATTCATTCTTCTGTTGATGGGCATATGAGCTGCTTCCAAGGTTTAGCTATTATTAAATGTGCACCCTAAACATGGGCATGCATGTATCACTATAATATAATAGTTTTTACATGTGGGCAAATACCTAGAAGGGAAACATCTGGTCAAATAAAATTTTTAGTACTAATTTTTAAGAAATAGCCATATTGATTTCCACAGTAGTTATTCTTATTTTTGATGGAAATTATACTTACCATCAAGCAACTATGCTATAATTAACCATTTTATCATATGGACATTTAAATTGAATTATTTGGATTTTTTTCCATACGACAAGTTCAAAAAGTTAAGTTTCTGAAGATAAATCATAAAATATCTTGTCAAGGTGAGTTTTTGCAATAATAATACATATTTACATACTTACTAGAAGCATATGAGCAATTATCTTTTCCACAGGCACACCAGCATTAAGGATTTATATTTTTTTCACATATTAACATAAAAGGTGAAGAACAGCACATATGCATGTACTTAAAGAACTGGCCTAGAAATGTGTAACTATCGTAGTAATAGATGTGGCAAATAGTGAGTTGCCAAATAGACCTTTCATTTCTTGCTTGGTGACAGAGCCCAGATTTTTTCTTTGCTTTTCTCTCTCTTCCACCTGACTCAGAAATAATCACCAGTGAGTCAAAGCCAATCTCACAATGTCATTTCCTTGCCAATTAGACATGGGAGGGATCTCCCTAGATCTCCTAGACATGGTTTCTTAACTCCAAAATAGGACATGAAACAACTCAGCATCTCTCCATACTCAACTGGTAAAATAACCTTAATCATTACGACATGTAACTTATTAGCATTACTCTCTGACTGCATATTTTAATGGTATTTATTCTAAAACCAAAAAAGAACTGCAAAGATACATTAAAATTTGCTTAGTACCACAGTTCTTAAGGCATTTCATATGTATAGCAATTTATCACATACATATTTTCATTCATATATTCTTCACTTTAGGAGGAAAATATAAATAGGAAAATAAGACAGTGTAATATGTAATACTGGATTGAAACTGGAAAGATATGCATGAACTTGTTATTACATAGGTTATATGTATGTATATATGAGATTATACACACACACACACACACACACACACACACTAAAGGAGAGTAGAAAGAATGACAAGGCACAACCAATAAACACACTGAATAACATATTTTGGTTTCTAAATGCCAGACTTCACTTAAAGGAATTATAGTTTCCTGAATTAATGGCTAATTTTATGTCTGGGATAGAAAAGTACAAAATTAATCTTAGCTATCTTGTTCTGCTAAAGCAAAAATTAAAAGGATAATGTTAAAAACACACAAAAGCAAGTTTGAAGGTCTTTTGATGGGCAAAATTGGGGTAGGTTTAAGCATCAGAAAGACTAATTGCTGTAATTGTTATGTTGAATTTGAAATAGTTGTATAAATCCATAGGAACATTTAAGTAAAAAGGATGGATACTCCTCTTTACAGAATAATATGAAGTAATAAATTTAAAGGAATGGCAAAAATAGAGCATTAATATTTTGTAATTTCTAATGTGACAATTTAAGGCAGAATTGACAACAGGTGCTAAAAGAGAAAAGTGGCAAAACATCACTCCCCTCATCTGATTAGTTACTGAACTCAGAAGGGAATATACACCCTTATGTGATTGCTACCAGCTTGCCTGGGTGATGAGATTTATCAACGTCAAGAGTAGGAGTCGCTAATATTATGTCCTGATGAATACACTATGATACACAGCCCATGACAATACCTACAAATTCATCTTGCTGAAGATAATTTAAATCTACTAATCTAATTTCTAGATTCTGCTTATGTAGTAGAAAAATTAAGGCTCCATAGAAAACATCAGATAAATCCACAATGTGCTATATATTACAAGGCCTGAACTCTTTAAAACATCTGTATGGTAAAAATAATAATAATAAATTAAGCAGTATTCCACTAGCAGGCTTCCTATGACCAGGACCAGACCAGAAGGGTGCAGGCTCTCCATTTCTTGTGGACCTGTCAGAGGAACTGGCACAGAGACTGAGGCACAGTCCTATGGCTGGGACAAGACCAGAAGGCCTTGGAAAACCCATTTCCTTGTGGGCCAGATAGGACATGACTGCTGCAGTGGAAAGATCCTACAGAAACACCACCTACTTGTCTATGGACTCTGAATAACTGCATTAGCAGTGCTGGTTCTAATGGAGGCCTTTAATGCATTCCTCTGCCCAGTCCACCACATCAAAACAACACTTACTAGAAGAGTGAGGGAATCCTATTGCCCTCAGCCATTGGTGAGTTCGGTGAGTCAGTTCCACCAGCAAGATCCTGGACTCTTGCTGAGTTCAAGCCTACAATTCTTTCAGCTCAACTCAGGCATTATAACTCAGAACCTAGACAAGAGATGACAGTTGTCTCCCTGTGACTAATCAACTTCAATCTGCATGGTACTGCCCATACCATTTATAGGAGACAAACAGATCCATGCCATGAAGGGCTCTTTTGACTGTTTTTAGCTTTTTTGTTTTGTTTTGTTGTTGCTGTTGTTATTCTTTTTCTTCTTCCCTTTTTCTGACCTTTCTTTTTTTCATTCCTCTACTCTGCTGTGGATGAATCTGTTTAATTTCAGATTTTTTCTCCTCTCAATTGCTCTCACTTTTACAGAACAGGAAAAAAGTAGTCTTCTGTTGCCTGCTGCTGCTAAGTACCCCTGTTCTCCTCTTGTTCTTTCATCCTCCCTCATCTTCCAGTCAGAATCAGCACCTAGAAGTTAAAGGATTTCAGTCCTCCCAAATTTCTCTGCTTTCTTTATTATTATAGGAGAGTGAACAAAGTTTCTAATAGTCCTATGATTCTTAATAGGCTGTCTTCTATTTGTCCCTTTTATCTCTATTGTTCTCTAGCATCTATAAAGTTCCAAAGGTCCATGTCATCTCTATAGATCCTCTAACCTTATTTCTAATCTCTCCCTCTCCTTCTACCTCCCCAACTCCCCAGTAACCTTTTATTCCCAAAGAGTAGTGCTACTATATTGAAAGACCTACATGTTGTAAACACATTTCTGCTTAGTTCTAAATCTTGGCATATACTTGCAAATGTAACTCATGAGGTTAATTAAAGTTATCAGGATAGTACTTGCCAAAGCTTATCATTTCTTGTGCCGTGTCCAATACTGTTGATGATACCCGTTGTATTATGTCAACAAAGATAATGTGATTGTTCTGTTCAAATACCTCGTATGGTGTGTCAGAACAGAGATTACTTAAGGGCCATTACAGATCAAAGGAGGGAAACCCACGAAGTAGCGTTCTCTAAAGGTTCCAAATAATATGAAAAAAGAGACTTCCAACAAACTGCCCAGACAACAGACAAGGAATTAAACCAGTAATATCAGCAATGACAAAAAAATAGAAATGAGAAAAAATTCAAAAACCAGATACAAAGATCATCACTACAGAGGAATCCAGGGAAAAGGGAAATAGATCAAAATTAAGCTCAATCACCAGTATTCTCTGAGACAGTAATAAAATGGAAATTAGAAATAATTCTTGAAATAAAAACAGTGATACTGTCCACAGTGAGAGATATATTTAATAATGCTAGGGAAGAATTCAGGAACATGATAGAATCTCAGAAAACAAAAGAAATGGAACCATTTGAGCAGCTTCAAATAGAGTTCCATGATTAAAACTCCAAGGAATGTTTGCAAAGTAGGATGGATGAAGGTGAGGACTGAATTTCAGACCTAGAGGATAGGATTGTAGCAAATGAACAGGAAAGGAATAATTTATGAAAAATGGCAAGGGGCCATGAAAAATCAATCTAACAGCTCCAATGATACAAAAAAGAATAACATAAGAATGATTGGAATCACTGAGGAAGCAGTTGCTAGAATTGCTCCTGCCCAAATCACCAATGTCCTGAAATCATCTACATTAAAAAACAGAACACTATGGGGCCGGAGATTTAGCTCAGTGGTTCCAGCACCTACCTCACAAGTGCAAAGTTCTGAGTTTGATCTTCAGTAACCACATACAATACTGGGCGTAGTGACTCAGGCCCGCCAGCAATCAATACCACACACCACATTGCTGGGCATGGTGGCTCACGCCTGTAATCCCAGCACTTGGGAGGCAGAGGCAGGAGGATTGCTGAATTCGAGGCTTGTCTGGGCCATATAGTGAGCTCAGGGCCAGCCTGAACTACAAGGTGAGACCCTATCTCAAAATAAAACAAAACAAAACAAAAACCAGAACACTTTAAAGGTTTTAAGCATACATAGATTTAGCCAAACATTCTGGAACATATGATCATCTTTTACCCTCTTTGTACATTTTGATATTTGCAAATCCAGGATATGTATGCCTTTCTGGCAATATAAACATCATTAAAGTTACAATTTATATTTATATTCACAATTTCTTATGTTTTCACATAATGTTTGCTTTATATTTGTCAATTTATTCACATAAAAATCAGTGATTGAATTTTCATTGTAACTCATAGTGCCTATTAATAAAATGCATGCACATTGTCCTATTTAACGTTAAATAGTAAAAATACTACGGTGAACCTTGCTTACTTTTGTTACTATTTATACCCTATATCCATTTTTATAATCATCAAGTTGTTCTTTTTGTATCTTGTATACAGCAAGTGCTTAGATATTAGAGATACTTTATTAAAAATATGCAAGTTTAATACACATGTATGTTTTATCATATATTTCATGGTAAATGTGTGACACTATTAGCTCTCTATGATTTTTTGTCATTTTTCTTTTCCTTTGTATTAGTCATGGTAGATTAAATTAAGCTACCATAGGAAATAATTGAAAAGACAAAATTGTACGAAGTCCACTCAAGGATCAGACCTTTTTCAGAGTGCTGTGTGTCGGCCGTGTGCTGGGTTAGCACTCCAGGGTGCTACCTTTCCTTGGTATCTCTCTGTTAACCACATTTCCATTGCTGCCAAGGTGGAAATGAGTGAGCTGGCAACTTGAGCCCTGAAAACCAAATGCTTATACCAGGGAGCAGCACCAGCAATTTTCACTCACATTTGATGGCCCAAACAAGTAGTATGGGCACATATAATAACTTCTCAAATTTCCTCTGCACCAAAATGTAGAGGGAAATCAGAAATGAATGAAAAACGTCAATCTTCCTCACATTTTCTTTGTCATATAGCTTATATTTTCTTTTCTGTTGCCCATGATATTTGGAAAATGAAGAAAATTAGCTTAGACCAGTTGTGACTTTTAAATTATATTAATGAATATACAGTAACACCTCTAGGAACACTTGTGTTTGCAAGCAATTTGACTGACAAACAAAATTGTTTGACAAAGTTTTACTTGTAAACACTGCATCAGGTGACAAATATGACCATGGCCATTTTCTCCACTCATACACAAACGCAGCCATCTCTCCCAAAACTGTGAAACAATCTAAGTTCGTAAACTGAGGTACCATTGTACTGATATTGCTCTGATTTTGACTCTTCAGAATAAAATACATACTAGGCACAATTAAACACACACATGCACTTGTGTATAATGAGGAAAGCAACATAAATGGCATCCTTTATTCATCAAAACTATTTTGAGAGAATATAGAACATTTGCATAGTCTATTATCTTTATATTATTAGTGTCATTCTGTATATTTAAGAATTAAAATGTTTACATTAAATCTTTAATTTTTCTATTTTTAGCTGTGACTTAGAATTTTCTTTAATCACTTAAATTTAAGCTAACAACCAATCTTTTGACTTCCCTTTTAAGCACTATTTTATTTTATTTGTATCATTAATTAAATTGAGAGGTACATTTTAGATATGCCTAAAGATCACATTCATCATATGGAATTTATACCTCTACATGATACATCTTAAATTCATTTTCCCCATTCCCCTCCACTCCCTCCAACCCTTGTCTTTTTCTTACTTATAAGAGTTTTATTTCCATTTTATCTTTCTTTTCTCATTATTTCTTTTCCCTTCCTTTCTTTCTCCTTTCCTCTCCCTTGTGCCCCTTCCCATTTGTACACATGACTTGTTTTTAATAACCCTTTTAATATACTTTTTTATTCATCTCAGAGATATCCAGAATATAATTCCATATAGTATTCAAGAATGATAAGAAAAATATTTTCTGTCTTTGCCTTTTTGATACCATCTTTTTACAGCTTTCATATGATATGATTGTGTGGGTCACAGATGCCTTACACAACTGTATAGCTGTTTCTCTATGACTATAAAACATAAGGTCTTGAGACACATTCTGTTGATTTCATTTGGTGTGATCTTTTATTTGAGAAAATATTTGTGGCATTATTCTTATCTGAAATTTTACAATGTATGGGTAAGCATGCTGAGTTCAGTAACTGACTGATGACTCTTTCATTTGATCTAGGGGAGACATCAGCAAACATTTTCCTTAAAGAGCCAGTTAGTGAATACGTGGTCTGTCTCAACTGTTTAAGATTCTCAGTCTACATCTCTCTTCCAATCACCATCATCTTCTGGCTCAGATTGTGAGAAGAATAATCAAACTGAGAAGGAATCTAAGATGTTGAGATCTGGAGATAAATAATTATTATTTCAATATACAGATGACATGATAAAGTCTAAGATCTGATGGCTGAGTAGGAACCACAGTCGTAGAGGAGAGGGCATCCATGTGTGTTTGGAGAATCAAAGGACAACAACAAACTCCAAGGAGGATTTTAAAAACCATGAGTTAAAGGCTAAAAGACAAGGAGTAAGACAAAGGCCCAATTGAGTGGGTGGTGTGAGTGGTAGAGTCTGGGATAACTGTTCTTAGATGAGCCTGACTTATTTAATTACTTATGGGAAGATCTGCCTATGTTTCAAACTTAAGTGCTATGACCTTGTCCATTAATTCCTTTGCCTATTGACCACCAGTGATTTTCCATAACTCTTTTTTTTTTTTTTTTTGAGACAGGGTCTCGCTTTGTAGTTGAGGCTGGCTCTGAGCTCACTATGTAGCCTAGGCAAGCTTTGAACTCAGCAATCCTCCTGTCTCTGCCTCCAGAGTGCTGGGATTACAGGCGTGAGCCACCATGCCCGGTACTGTGGTATGTGGTATTGATTGCTGGTGGGCGTGAGTCTCCACGCCCAGCATTCTATGTGGTTACTGGGATCGAACTCAAGACCTTGCGCTTGTGAGGCAGGCACTGGAACCACTGAGCTAACCCTCCGGCCCTCCATAACTCTTAAAATAAAATTCAAATGATTCATTATGGAATCAAGGTCCTAACCAATCTGGTCATTGCTGCTTTTATTCAATCCTTATCTTTCTCTTTCCCAACCCACCCTGTATTTTATTAAGTAAGCCTACCATTACCCTCATGTCTCAAACCCATTCATAAGCCCATATCCTGCTGAAAGTGTTCCTTTTTGTACTTTCTGTTTGAGAAAATAAATTTATTTTTCCACATTCAAGTTGAGTATCTTCTCCAATATATTGAACTAGGCATTTAAAAAAATCCTTCCTGGCATCACCCTGGAATTTCAACACTTTATTTTCACCTGAATCCACTCATTGATGAAAATACTTATAATTGATATAATGTGATTAATACTTTAAGTTGTCCTTCAACGTTTTTAGTGTTTCACAAAGCCAATTTCTCTTAGGTTGCATAACTAACCATGCAAATATAAAAAACTTATATCTGAATGGTATAACCATAATATTTAAAATAGTAAAAGAAAAATACTGCAACTCAATTAGGATAACTATAGAATGTTAAAATAAATTATGGTAAATTTGCTACATGGAATATTGTGCAACTACTAAACAAGATGATTTTTGTCATATAAAACTTTCTAAGTAAGGAGTAGTTATGCTCGAGTATTTTCTTTTTAATTGTTTCATATTTATAATTGCCTACAATAATATATTATTCTAACAGTGGAGCAAATTATTTTAGTTATCTTATGAAGCATATTTTGTAATGTATACTACTTGAATTTCTCTCTTGGCAATTGTCCATTGACTTGCAGGAAACATTCTATTTGTCTTACAGGGTCCATCATTTGAATGTATGTGGACAGGCCTAACCACCTTTGAGATAGCTCTGTTCTTTCTAACTCGGGGGAGTATTCCTGAGTTAATGAGCTCATTGCCCTTGATCCATAACTCCATGGATTGAGCAAGAAATGAGAGGAGGTAGCTATTTTGACTCTAGTGTTCTCACTGCCTGTGGTGCTTGATGCTTGTCTAATTCATGGTTTTCTAGCAGAAGAATCTCAGCTTTAGTTAGCAAAGCCCTCCAGCTATCTCCCTCAGCTTTCAGCAATTTACTTGGATATGGAGTATACAAATGTACTACACTGGACGCCTTTCATTGCAGTAATTCACATGATCTGAGTCTTACTTCTTCTAGCAATTGATTAATCAGTATTTTGTATGAAGGATTCAAAAAATCTTCTCCGAGGTAGAACCCCGTCACTTCCTGTCTTCACTTCTCTGCAGTGTTATGGATCTCATGTACTCAATAAGAGGATTCACACCTCTTTAGCAATTTCAATCTACAAGAATGACATGAATGATATTCTTCCCTTTCTTCCTCTGATTACATAGCTCTCCAGTGAATTCAACAAAGTTTCTCAAAAGAAACTGCAAGATCAAGTAATCAGTCATTTACAGCAGTGCCAAGTCAATAACATTTTATACCATAATCTTTCCTGTATTCCATGTCTCATGTGCTCTCTTCCTCATTACTGGTCCCTGGGAAACATTCATTTCAGAACTTCCGAGATGAGACACATTTCATCATCTACTAAAACCACTGTTTATTGCAATCAGTTCTAACATTCTGTCCTTACAATGGAGAGCCATTCAAGAGCACAGAAGAATCATGAAAGCTGAGTAATAATGCAGATTTGACCACCAACAAGTATATGAATTTGGCCAAATTTCTTCACTTTTCCTCACCCTGTCTCCCTAAAGCTGGAGAGTGACATTTGTAGCAGAGGAAGACTTCGTCCAAATAACACATCTAAGAACCAAAGATATTATGAGTATTAGGAAAACATTTCTTTCTTTATAGGTTCAAAAAAAGAGACTACAGGGGCCAGAGATTTAGCTCAGTGGTTCTGGCGCCTGCCTTGCAAGCACAAGGTCTTGAGTTCGATCCCGGTAACCACATAGAATACTGGGCGTGGTGATTCACGCCCACCAGCAATCAATACCACATACCACAGTGCCGGGCGTGGTGGCTCACGCCTGTCATCCCAACACTGGGGAGGCAGAGACAGGAGGATTGCTGAGTTCAAGGCTTGCCTGGGCTACATAGTGAGCTAAGGGCCAGCCTGAACTACAAAGAGAGACCCTGTCTCAAAAAAAAAAAAAAAAGAAAGAAAAAAGAGACTATGTAACTATATTACTACATCATAATCATACTACCTTCTACTCACAGAAGACAAAGTTAAAGCTTATAATTATTATTATCAGGAACTTACAGATAAAACATGATTTTTAAAAGACAAACTACCTTTGGCTAATCATTTAATTACAGATTAACTACTGAAATCTGATTTTCAGTATGTTGGTCTATAAAACTGGAACAACTTTATGGAAGAAATTTTCTAGGATTACTAAGAGTATAGCATACATAAGAATCCAATTTTAGTATACACTAAAATTGATTATAGTCTTAGTCATTTTTATTTTTTATTTTCAGCACTTTGCTTATAACTTGTTATTGCACTATTAGGATTAATGTTTATACTTATTTTTCTATACTATTTGATATAAAATCTGCTAGATTATATGTTGTACAATAGTAGTATGAGTCATACATGCCCCTTTACCTAAAAGTGGACATAACCTTATAATAAAATGATTGTGTATAGGAAGATATCAAGCATTATAAAATGATATAATCCATAGAGTGAATAATGGGGAAATAAAAGTGAGCACATCAGGAATGTGACCCACAGGTGGAGAGTAAGAAGGGAGAAAAAAGAAAACCTACTATTACCTAGACATTCTGCCTAGAGGTAATTTATAAACTTTTATAGGTACAAGGAGTTTAACAATCTTGTAGCCAGAAACCAAGGTCCAAACAGAGAGAGGCAACTGCGCTCTCAGGGAGAATTTTACCAGTAAGGAATATCTGCAGCATCACAATTCCATAAATTAAGTGGTATCCTCAAAAACACTTCCAGTATTGCATGTAATAGAGGAGATCCAACATTTCATACTGTGCACGGAACATTCATCAAGACAGTTCATAGCTTTGGTCCGATGATGAGGAAGGTGAAATAAATACAAAAGAAGATGAAATAAATACAAAAAGGCCTGATTCTCAAAGATAAGAGCCATACAGTATTAAATGGAAACTAATAGAAAGTACACTAAAAAAATTACAAGTATTTGACAGTCAAACTTCATACTTTTAAAATAGTACTTAGGTCAAAGAAGAAACAAATTATTTTAAAACTATAAGTACAAATAAATAAAATACAAGGTTAAAGGGTTATAATGGTTGAAATATTTTAGAGTAGGAAATTTATACCTCTAGATATTTATATTTGAAAAATGGTCTTACAAATGATCTAAACAATCACATTCAGACAATACAAAATGAAGAGCAAATTAAGCCCAAAAGACATCAAATAAACTAAAGAAGAAAAAAGGAATTGACTTAAAAGAAGAAAAAAATGAGAAAACCCATGTAACTAAGCCCTAGATATTTGAAAAAAAATTAAAATTGATAAATTGCTAGCTACATTGATCAAAAACAAAACAGGATATAAATTATGTAATTAGGCATGAAAAGACATTCTCACATTTCTCACATTACCTAAAATCTAGGTATCCAAAGATTTTACCTTTGATAAACTTGGAAAGCTTCTTGAAAGACAAAAATTTTTTTTAAAAATTATGCCATCTAATAGCCTCATGTGTACTAAAGAAATTGAATTTTTAAATGAATTTAATTGAATTTTCTCACAAATAAAAATTCAGTGCTTGCTTCAGCAGCACATATACAAATAAAAATTCAGAACCATATGGTTTTAATTAAAAATTTTTCAAAATATAGTTTCACTAGAGAAAGGAACATTCCCACATTATTTGGCTATCCATAATTATCTTGACAGCCAAAGAATGAATGAAGGAACAAGAAAGGAAAACTATATAATACTCCTCTTAAGAATAGATGCAACAATAATAATTCTTTTTAAAATAACAAAATATAGATCTATATAAAGGATAATATATGATTGTCAAGTGGATTTTTGGAATGAAAAATTTATTTAACATGAAAATCAATTCAATTTGCCATATTAATGCTGTGATGATTAGTAAAAGATACAATCATATGTCTACATAAAAAACTATTTGACAAAACTAAACATGGCATACATTCTCAGAAAACTGAATATAAACATGAACCTTCTTAAAATGAATAAGGGTTATGATAAGCTTAGTCCTTTTTCAGGTGGAGTATTAGCAAAAAAAAAATGAACTGTCTGCTCTCTAAGCTCCTAGTTAATTCAGTAAGATAAGCACAAGAAATAAAAGATGTAAACTTTCAAGGAAGATACAACATTACCTTTACAAGTAGTAAAATTAATGGGAAGAAAAAAATTTTAGGCACAGAAAATCCTAAACAATCTCTAAAATTTACTGGATTAATGGATAATTTTAATGTTTTCAGAATTCATGAGTAACATATAAAATTTTTTGTATTTCAGTGTGTAGCAATGACCAACTGGAAATTGATATTTTTGCCATTTACAACAGCAAAAACACCTGAGGTGGCATATTCTTAAGAATAAATTTAACAAAATATTTCGACTTGGTGCTACTAAACTTCAAACCTTAGTAGGCACAATAATTGAGATACATGGAATTGGCATAGACAACTAGAACAGTTGAACCAAATGCGTAACCCAAATAAAGTCCATAAAAATAAAACAATCCAATTTAAAAAGGAAAACATACCAAAACACACACTTAGACCTTTCAGAAGAATATTAAGTGTATGGTCAATAAAACCACAGAACATAAGCCATGTCACTAGAGAAATCCAAATCAAAACCATTAGACATCACACATCCATTAAACTGTCTAAAATTATAAAGACTGACCAAGTGTTGACGTTGGCAAAAAGATGGAGAAATTAAAACTCTTGCATATTGTTTATGGAAATATAAAATTGCATAACCCTCTTATGAAATAGTTTGGTTGTTCTTACCACAGATGGTGCATACCTGTAATCCCAGCATTCCAGGAGACTAAGACATGAAGGTTCAAGTTGGAGCCCTTTCAATCTAGACACTTAGGCAAAACCTGACACCACCACAAGTTGTTTGTTGGGTTTTTGACAAAGTTAAAAATACACTAGTTATATGATGGAACAATCTCACTCTAGATCATTTTTATTCAAGAGAAAGGGGAGCATTTGTCCATCCAAAGACTTGCACATGAATATCCATAGTTTTTAGCACCAGACTAGAAGTGAGTCTAATGTCTATCAGCTGTAAATTTATAGGCACATTATGGTATGTTCATATAAAAGAACGCTACTCAGCAAGAAACAGGAAGATACTGTGTTCATGATATACACACAATATGGGCAAATTTCAAAAATGCGTTGTGTAGGTAAGACAAATATAAAAATACAGTCCATATTTCATTTCATAGGAAATAATAAGATAGGCAAAAATCTTCATTAATAGCAGTGTCTCCCTACTGCTGGTGTGCAGTAGGAAAGATCAACTGTGGCAGTAAACAAGGAAACATTTAAAAGTACAAATAAATATTTTCTGTCTTGAGTCTTGTAATTGCTATGTAATAATTTATCAAAACTTTTAACTGTACCTTAAAGTAGGTGCATTTTAATGTAACTAAATTGCACTTCAAAAGAGTTGATTTTAAAAGTAAAAATAAAAACAGCTAGCCGGCCCAAATAAAATGAGGGGAAATAAACATAATAAAAATAAGCAACATGAAGATATTATGCCATTAAAAGAAACTGCAATAAAAGAAGTACTAAAATAACTTCCTCAGAGTAAAGCTAAATGACAGCAGAAAAAAATTGGATGTGAAGAAAGGAAGGACATCAGAAATGCTCATTATATGGCTATATATAAAACATATTTTTCTTCTCTGAGATTTCTTAGAAGCTAACTGATTATTTGTAACAATAGCTATATAGAGGTGTTTATAACATATCTAGGTAGAATAGATCACAAAAGTAATACAAATATGCAATCATAAGTGAGATTTTTTAATGATTCTTATATTTTGCATTACCAACATTAAATTAAATGTACTGTGACAAGTTAAAAATGTAAGGAAAATGCCAGAAAACAATGCAAAGATTTGGATAGAAATCAAGATATATCATGTACCAGTACAAATTTTCAGTGATAAAAATGTATCAGTGAATTCAATCAAAACAAAAACTTGTATGTTACTTATAAAAAAGATACTATGTGTATTAGAATGGAATATTGGAAAAATAAAAACACAAGTAAGTCAGGAAAAGTAGAAAAATTGTATAAAAGATCAAACAGGAGAAAAATCCAAACATGATATGCCTACGGATAAAAAATAATTGAATAATCTCATTAATCATAAATGGACAAAACATTTTAACTAAATGGAAGAGCTTGTCAGCCTGTATTTTAAAAAACAAGGTACATAAGTATATGCTGTTTATAAGTAACAAGCTATCAACTTAAAGATACAGATAAATTTAAAGTTAAAAAAGGCATAGATGTAAATAGTAAGTTTAATATATCTCCATCTCACATCTACTTCTTGGGGGATATGATGTAAGATAAGCTTCAGATTATGATATGCTATTTATTATTCATCAATATATCCTTTACTTTTTTAGTGCACCTAATATTCATTTGCTCATAACAATTTATTATACAGCCATACCAAGACTACATGTATTAGATTTTCCCATATCCAAGAGGTTTCTGTAATTTTGGATCACTTTCCAAAATTGTCAGCATCCTTGGGCTTGCCTTTTTACATAGCATTGTGATTGTTATTGCAACTGTTATTAAATTACACGCCATTCTCCAGCACATCTGTGTGGCTGGAGAAAACTTACCTAGGCCCGGGCCGCCTTCTGACTCTCATGAATTCCCAGACTGCATTCTAATCCTTTCACCACTTGACTTTGCTGTCTAACAAGGATGTTTTGAGCAGGTGGGGCTGGCATATTGCCCATTTGGACTTTCTAGTCATAAATGAAGTGGGGCTTTGGGACTCTTTCAGAGAAAAATCCCTAAGTTCTTTTCAGACTTCACTGGATAAAATCTTACCTGGTTTTCCACGGAGAAACTCTCTGCTGGCAAATTACATGTGAAACATGGACACATGACATATGCAGGCTTCTTTCCTTAGAGAAATTTGGATTTATGCTACCTTGTTTTATTTCTCCATTTAGGAATATTGCAGAGACAAACAATCAAGTAATCCAGAAGAGGAAAAAGAGATAATCCTTTATATCTGTCCACAAATTCAACACTTAAGATGTTCTTCATTCCTTCCTATAGAGTGAAATTTTCATTTGTTGTCATCTGTTGTCTTCAATCTGAATACATTTTTTGATGTTTCTTATTGAATAGCTTCGCTGTTAGTAAATCTTCTCATGTGCTTACATTTCACTTTTATTTGGTGGTAACTCTTTAACCCATTTTATTCAGTCATGACTGGATTCATGTCTTAGTGTCTCTAACTGATGTTCCCCAAAGGCAGAATCTATAGTTTTTTCTACAGAACTAGCACAGAGCACATTGGTTCAGGGTCCAAATTTTAAACAGTTGCTTAAATCTGAAAATTAGCTCTGCCACCAGCCACAAAGATGACACACAAAATGGGAAATTTTTCCAGTTATTTTTCAGACAGAGGGCTAATATTTAAGATATATAAAGATCTAAAAATAGACCTTTCCAAAAACTTACTCAAAAACTGGGTAAATGACATGAATAGACATTTCACAGAAGAAGTACAGATGTTCAACAGATGAGCAAATGTTCAACACCACTGGTCATTAAATAAGTACAAATTGAAGCAACACTGAGATTTCATCTTATTCCAGAAAGAATGACCACCCTCAAGAAATCAAATAATAACAAATGCTGTCAAGGTTTCCAGGAAAAAGAAACTTTTATATGCTGGTGGGAATGTTAACTAGTACAACCACTATAGAAATATGTATGGAGGTTCCTCATTAAACTGAAAATAGAAATTCCATTAGAATCTGCTATTCTACTACTTAGTACCTCATCAAAATTTTTTAAAAAGATCATACTACAATGATACATGCACATGTATGTTTATATCAGTGTATTTCATAATAACTAAGTCTTGGAAGCAGGCTATATGTCTACTACCAATAAAGAAAATGTAATATTTTGAGTAATACTGTGTCATAAAGAATGGTTAACTTAAGTCATTTTTAGAGATTTGAGACTATAATATTAAGTAAAATAAGTCACACACACAAGCTTAAATGTTACATGATCTTCGTATGGTAAATCCAAATTATAAAGAGAGAAAAAAACAAAAGGCACATAAAGAAAATAGGGAGATAGACCTTTCTCAAGGGGGAAGGAGATCAAAAGACAGAGAGGAGAAGAAAAAAAGGGAAATTCAATGATAAAAGGAATTATATGTTATGTACATGTACCACTGCTATATAAGGAATATAAACATTATATACTCCAAATATGTACACATAAAAATTTATGAAAACTAAATACTTAGGAGAAAATCTAATCAAGGTGGTGAAAGACATCTAACAAAAATTGTAGTACTCTTAAGAAAGAGATTGAAGAGGACATCAAGAAATGAAAAGATATTCTGTTGTTACATAGGAAGAATTAATGACATGAAAATTCCCATATTTTCAAAAACAACCTATTTATTTCAAATAATTTCTATGAAAATATCAACAACATTCTTTACAAACTAGAAAAACAACAGTCCTAAAATTTACATGGGTACAGGAAAGAATCACGCATAGCCAAAGCGATTTCGAAGAAAGAGAACAAAGCAGGAGCCATTCTAATCCCAGATTGTACCATAAAGCTATGTAGCTGTAGCACACTACAGAGCATGGTACTGGCAAAAAAATGGACATGTAGACTGATGGAACTGAACAAAAGACACAGAAGCAACCTCATGTACTTTTGACCTTTGAGCTTTAACAAAGATGCTTAAGACATACAATGGGAAAAGAATAGCCTTTTAAACAATTTACACTGGGAAAAACTTACTATGTACAGAAGAACAAAACTAGACCTGTATCTCTTACCCTATGTTAAAATAAAATAAAATGGCTCAAAGACCTAGATATTAAAAAAAGAAACACTGAGACTCATGGAGGACAGTAGGAAAAATTCTTGAAGACATAATTGTAAGCAAAGAGTCCAGTCCCACAGTATATGAGTCAACAAATAGTAACATATTAATTTTAAAAGCTTCTGTACAGCAAGGAAAACAATAGAGTGAAGACATCACCTTCAGAGTGGAAAGACTATTTTCTGGTTACTCTTCTGGTAGATGCCTAATATCTACATAAGAAATTATATAGATGCCCATATCCATATAAGGAATTCAAAAAGTTAGATTCTCCTTCCCCCAAAAAGCAAGTGACCCACTCAAAAAATGGGCAAATGAAATGAATAGACAGTTCTCAAAAGAAGGTGCACAGGTGGCCAATAACTGGAGTGAAAATGTGCAACATTGTTACTCTTTAGGGAAATGCAAATCAAAACAATCCTGAGATGCCATCTTACTTTTTCATAGTCACAATGACTACCATCAAGAAAACAAAAAACAAAATGCATATCCATATTTGTGGCAGCACGATTCACAATTGTCAAACTATGGAAACAACACACATACAAATAACAGACAAGCAAATGAATACAAAAAATGTGATATACTTATGCAATGAGAACTGCTCATAAATAGGAGTCATTTGTAGGAAAATGGATAAAACTTAAAACCATAATGTTAAGTGAAATAAATAGAGGCAGAAGGTTGAATATTGTATGGTTTTTCTGATATGATAAATCTAAAATATAAATGAACTAAAAAGTAAAAAGAAAAGTGCATTCTCAAGGGCTAGTTGCAATTCTCATTGGTCAGTTAAAGGCTCACAGTCCTCTACACAGCCTTCAAAGTCTTTCTCCTGTACACAGGCAGATCCCAGTGTCCACAGAGAGACATCAGCCCAATATTTCTCCATTCACCCCACAGGAAAGGATATTTTTAATTGTTTGTATTAGTACATTTTATATATACATTATGATTATATTTAACACTGAGGGTGTGTGTGTGTGTGTGTGTGTGTGTGTGTGTGTATGCTTTGTTTCCTTTTTTACTGTCAAATTTTATCTTTCTCTTCTTTCCTAGTCCCTACCCACTTTTTGCCTTTGAACATTTTCTTCCTATTTCACAATACCTATCATGTATAACAACCACTGTGGAAATCAGTGTGGCTATTCCTCAGAAAACTAGGATTAAAGGTCCCATTTGACCCGGCTATTTTCCTGCTAGATATATACATGAAAGAATTAAAAGAATCACAACATTGACATACATACACCTATGTTTATAGCAGCTCAGTTTGTGATAGCTAACTCTTGGAAACAGCCCAAATGCCCATCAACAAGAAACTGAATAAAGACAAAAGTTTTTTTAATAAAATGGAATATTACTCTGCCATAAAGAATTATAAACGAGTCATTTATACTCAAATGGATGCACCTTGAGGACATACTGATAAGTGAAATAAATAGGACACAAATGTGTAAATACTGTATCATTTCTTTGGTATGAAGGTACAAATGAGTTCTAAAATGTATGATAGGTGTTGGAAAGGATATTGTAATGTTCCTTCCAGAACTCTTTGAGGATTCAGTCTGAGATCAGCTGGAAGCACAAGTAGCCAGCATTGGGGCTGTAACTCAGGACTTTGGTAGTAAGTTCAAAGTAAAATTCCAGTTTGTAAAGCTAAAATTGTTCTTAAGTCAGGCTGGTTGTAACTTGAGTGTTCACTGTATATGTACAACTTTTCCAAAATAAATTTAACAATTATTTATTATAAACATATGCCAGTTATGTAAGAAAATAAAACACATGAATAGAAAAAATCATCATGACAGTTATGTGAAGGAGAATTTAAAGCAGTGAATTCAAGGAAAACAAGTTAGGAAGCTGTTGGAAGTGATGAGGCCTCAGAAGGACAGTACAGTGGTAGGGGAGAAGAGGAGTCCATTCACCTGTTCATTCATTCACTCGCTTCACATTTTATTTTTGAGAGTCTGCTATACTTCAATTCTCTGTTGTAGGTTTTGGGATATGGGAAAGCACATGGCTGATAATGTAACCTTTTCATCATCACTTAAAGTCTAATAGGTACAGACATATAAATGACAAGTATAAAATGTGTTAGGGGTGACAAGATTGCTGAAGAAAACTAGAGTGGAAAAGGGGGCCTAAAGAACATCAGGTATGGTATAGTGTGACAGGTGTGGTATAAATTGGCAGATGTAGTTAGAGAATGACAAGTGTAATTGAGTGTCAGCTATAGTAGAGTGGCAGATGTGGTAGATTAGCAGGTGTGGATGGAAGACTTTTTCAGTGGGGCTTTTGGGAGAGTTATTTTGTGAAGGTGATATTTGACTCTGACCATCATTTCCAGTAAAGGAAAAAAATGGGCATGGATGAGAAAAAAATGAGCAAAGTATTAGAAGCTGAAGTCAGAGAGACAGAGCAGGAACATCTCTTCACAGCCTCAAAGATCACTGGAACAACCTAGCTTCTATTCTGAAGTAAAATGAAAACATTCTGGATTTAAAACTAACAGGACCAGTAGCCTGTTTGAATGGAATGTCACATGTCTGGGATTAGCCAACAGTCTTCTCTAGCTTCCGTTGTGGAATTCATTTGAGCAAAAAGAAATAAAGAGATGTTCCTACCACATACATCCCAAGAAAGCCACTGAGCCACACCAAGGAAACATGAGAATATACAGGATCCATCTTAGGATTTCCATATAGAGCTTGACTATAATATGTATGCTTTGTGTGAAAAAAAAATTTTTCCCAACTTTCTTTCTGTAATTTCTTCATTGGTGCAAACCAGATTAGCCAATACAACAACACAGAGAAGTGGAGTCTCACTTTTCTTGGATAGAGAGAGATGATTCTATTCAACTCACATCTAGAAAATATATTATGGTCATGATGGTGCCATAGTGGTTTTGGACAAATCTATTGACTTGACTAGATGTCAGATTTCAAATTGAAGGAAGGATTATGGTTTAGTTCCAAGCAGATCAAATGATCTCTTCAAGGCCTTTATGTTTGTAGGAATTGTGGTTTTTACCCTTGAAATCAAGGCATTAAATTTATTCTGTTGGCCTCAAAGACAAAGGAGGAGAGTACAGTTTTAATCCTTTGAAATATTCTTCATCTTGGTGTGCCAATAACAGCTCAGGGAAAACCTCACATTACAGTCACAGCACAGACTTTTGTGTTAACATCAAGCCCATCTCTTACTAATCATGTAACTCACTTGAAATCCTCTTGTAGAATAAGACCACATAAAAAATGTGTAATAATAATCATGTGTGTTGGACCTGATTATTTCACCTCTCTGAAGCACAGACAATCATCTGTAAATTGGGGATATTAGTGGCTACTTCATAATATTACACAGTGAGGATTAGAGAAAATGCATGCAATAAATGCTACTTTAGTTCCTTTACAATTTAAAGGTGTTAAAATGGAAGAAAAATGTCATTATCATTATTCTATATCCAAAGAAAATTAAAAGTGAAGAATTCTATTAGATGTTGGAAATCATAATAATCCTGCTGAAGAACAGCACACCGATGACACTAGCTGAGGGGAAACAAGGTAGAGATAAATTAAGCCTGCATTCTCTACAGCTTCTCCTAGCAAGCGAGAAAAGGCTGTACCCTGCCACTTTCTGATGCAAAATCTCTCAAAGATTTTGCCCTGAGAATTAGTGCTTTCTTATTCTATCACTCCTGCCTTCTATAAAGCTACCGTATCATCTCACCAGGAGCAAACTCCTTACAACAAATTGAACACAGCTCTAAAGGGGCCTCAGGAATCGAAGTAACATCGGTTTGATCTAGAATTATCATTTACCTCAGCAATCTCTGATGAAAGAGGGTAAAGAGGGCCAGGGGGATCTGCCCTTTCTCCTTCACCTGCTCTAGGCTCATCCTAGAGGTGACCGTTCCCATCACTGGACATGCTGACTTGAGCTCCTGAGAGGCATGGGAAGGGAGGTAAAGAGTAGGAGAAACAGACAAGCCAGGAAATTTCTTCCATTTTCTCTCTGTGTTTAAGAAAGAGCCTGTGGAATTACTGATGTTCCGACCATGGCTCCAGCTCCCACCTAGAGACCTTAGCTTCTGGACATTGGCTGCACTTCCACCGTGTTTTGTCCCTGGAATGAACAAAGCCATATTTGGACTAAGTTCCTGCCCTTTTATCATATCCAGAGACAGCGCAAGTCACTATATACTCCTAAGTTCTGCTGGTCTTAAAACACAAACAAGATGGGAACCCAAGTGTACACACCTGGTGGCTTTGGTCACCATGGTTACCTGCGATTGCCTTCACTTAAGTTTCACTCTCCAGAATTTTACCACCTTTCCTTGATCTAATATTTTAATCATAATTTTGTTCTTCAAACCTAAATTTTGGTGAGAGGAATAAGAGCAATACCCAGGGATAAGCCAGTAAAACAATCCTCCAAAAGAAGCTGGAAAACAACAAGGAGCAGAGGGGGAGGCAACTTCAGTGTATAACTTGACAACTTTGATTGTACAAATTCTCCCACTATGGCTAATCTGGGGCTCTTAAAGTACTGTCGATACACTTGCTAAATTCCTGAAAATGTAATAGTCCTGTTAGTTTCATGAGCTGAAAAAAATCCAGCTCTATCACACAACTGAAACACCCTCCATCATCTCGCCATATGAACCAAAGTTTTAAAACTCCAGAAAAATCACCCACACTTGAAACAGAAGTATAATTTTCCTTACATCAAGCTATGTGTAAAAACTCTTAACATTGTGCAGAAGCCAAGTCTGTCTTATACAGAGATTATATTAATTTGCCCATGTATTCATTTGATCTCCTTTTTTTCAAGGACTTAAAGTAATTTATGCAAAAAATAAAATAAACAAAATTGTATGTAAAATAAGTAGAGGAGAAAAGTAGACCAAAGAGAAACTTAAAACTTTAATAGTAATAGACTAAAGGTAATAGAAAATTATTATCAGGAGTGAGTTTAGGACAACAGCATAAAGGCTTTCTGGACCATTCAGAATCACACAGAAAACCAGACATTTAAAGATGAACTACTCACAGGAGCCTCTGTGCTCTGCTTCCAGTGGATTTGGCCATCTGTGCAGAATGATTTGGCAAGGTAGCCACAGTGGGTTGGATTGGACATTCATGTTACATCCAGGACTTCTCTGGAAAGGTAGTGACTAGGTCTAGTGGCCCACGATCTGCCTGTAGAGGCACTTGGCAGGCTGAGGATCCCCTATTGCCTTTTCAATTTGTCAGAATTGCTGCTCTGGAGCACACCCCAGTCTCCTGGTACAGGCTCGCTAGGGACACTCATTGGATGGTAGATTCATACAGACCCTGCTAAGTCAGACTCGCGGCTCAGGAGAGTTTCCATCCTGTGCCGCACAAGGGCTCTTGGGCAGAATAGTGGCTCATGGATCCACTAGCCAGTAGCACTGAGGAACCAGAGAAGGAAGTGGGACACAGGCACACAGAGACCAGAGGATAACTATTTGAAATGGTTATATATTATGGCTGCAGTGACCTACGGTCATTGGATATGATGCCTAATGTAAACTATGGAAAGCTTTGTTTGTGAAGAGGCTCCAGAGTTGGGCCTCACCCGGTTAACAAGGCTTTGGGAGGTCTGAGTGTATCCTCTATTCAGATCTCTCTGCCTTCTCTCTCCCTCTCTTGGTTGGCTCAGTTATCAGGATGTGTTTCAGCTTAATCAAATGATGTTTTTAGAAATTACAAGCCTGGCATAGGACCCAGCCTTGAGCAGTGAATTGAATGGAAGCCCCACTGCTGGCTCCGCCAAGCATCCCAAACCCACCCTCAGGCCCTCAACACAGTCAGTTAAGGCTCTGTGGCAAGCCCTGGCCTTTTCTGGGGTCCCATCTGGGTTAAATCCACTTGTCCCAGAGGATGATCACAGAATTCTAGGTATCTTTTGTCCCTGCACCCTACACACTTGTGCTCACCCAGGCATGGTGTTTGTCACACCTGCCAGATTCCAGGGCTCTCTGCTGCCTGCCCAGCTGCACTTCCAGAACCAACCTCTGTAGCCAGGACAGTGTCCTCATGGCCCTAATGCCATGCCTGCTCATCCTGTTTTCATGCCTTCCCTGAATCTTAACCTGCAGATAAGATCGCAAGAATGATGCTTTGGAGAAACTATACTAATCATACACTGACTGGTCCATCAGCCTGAGGGGGACCTGTTCACATATGGGAAAAAACACAGACATTCTGAATAGTACATGTGCCACAAGTCAACAGGGATTGCTCCAACATTCTCACGGGTGCTTTCCCAGATGTCAGGCACGTCTTGCCTTTTGCTGGCTATCCCATTTGGAATAGCCAGCCATAAATTTGCTTAGAGAAGGTCAATAAAACTACTTGGGACTCAGTTATAAAACAGATTTCCTTGCCACAGCACTTCGATGTTGTGATGAAAGCATGGAGGGTAATTGAGAGTGTCACTGATTTCAGTATTTTTACCTGTAAAATGGGAGTAGTATGAACATCTTTCTAATCTGATTGAATTAATCAGATTGAATCCAGATTTTAAAAAGAAATGTACATATATATTCCTCATAAATTGAAGCCACACTGTAATTTTATGTCTTAGAGTTACTTACAGCTAATGCCTCAGATTGTTAAGAGTTTTAAAGGCAGCCACAGACTCAATAAAAAGAAAGTGAATCTAGGGAAGTTTTAACCTTGAGCCGTGGAAAAGTCACTTGGGCAAAATCTATGAACAATGTTAATAAAACTCCGAACATAATATTTAGGAAGCATTGGAGAACTAGTAGACTTCAAACAAAGAACTTAAAACAGTAAAAAATAAATGCTGGGTGTGGTGGCTCACACCTGTAATCCCAGCACTCAGGAGGCAGAGGCAGGAGGATTGCTGAGTTCCAGGCTTGCCTGGGCTACATAGTGAGCTCAGGGCCAACCTGAACTACAAAGCGAGACCCTGTCTCAAAAAAAAAAAAAACAGTAAAAAATGGACATCTATAAAAGGCTCAGTTATAATGATTATAATATAATGATTATAAATGTGAATGGATCTAAGCATAAGGTTTCACACTACAGGCCGGTGTTGCTTAATGACAGGAATTTATTCTGGAAAAATGCACCATTAGACAATACCCTCCTTCTGCACATACCTCCAGAGCATACCTCCACAAGTTTAAATGTCAGAGGTCTGTCACATGACATGGGCTCTTGGTGCAGGGAAGAGGTTCAGGAAGAGGAAATGCATGAAACTGCTGTAACTAACACAGCAAACTATTCTATAGTACGTTTTTATATTAGAGTATACTGAAAAATAATGATAAAAGTATAGTATAATAAATACATAGGTAAGCCTTTCACATGATCATTACCAAGTGTTATATTCTATACATAATTATTCATGGTACACTTTTATGTAACTGGCAGCACAGTAGGTTTGTGTATACCAGCATCCATCTATTGATAAAGCTTCTCGTGATCTTGGAGTTCTTGTTCCAGTTGTGAAAGACTGAACTTCCTTTTCTTCTGCTTCCTTCTCTCCAAGTCCACCTATTATTTCTCTTTTCCATTTTAAGGCTTAGTGTCTTCAGAAGGAAAATAAAATATATTAGAGCTGAGGCTGAAGACCTTAGCCAGTAACAAAATGAATGCAACATGGAGAGGCCAGTTCACACATATTTATTTTTGCATTCCATTTCTGTCCCCCAAATTTTACTTCAGTCAAGAATGGGAAATTATTTTTGGATGACGTTCCATAATAATCAAAGGAATAATATCAATGCCACTTACTAAAGATGTTTAATGAATTATATCATAATCCATTCAGGCTGCTATAACAAATACAATTGACAGAAACTTCTCACAGTTCTGGAGGCTAGAAAATAAAAGACAAAGTCATTGAAAAATGCAGTTTCTCCTAAAGGCTTACTTCACAAAGGTTATTCTTTTTTTTTTTTTTTACTATAACTTCACATGACAGCAAGAGAAAGGGATCTCTCTATGGCCTCTTTCATGAGCAACACTAATCCTACTTGTGAATTATGAATGCTCTACCATCAGGACCCAGTCTCTCCCCAAAAGCCTTCTCTCATACTAACACTTTGGGGTTAAGATTTGAGATTCAGTCTTTAATAGTCTATCACAGTGCTACACACTTTGATACATGATTATTTCACTCCTACAATCTTTTATGTGTAATAGATTTTTAAAGGATATAATATTGCTCAGCTACAAATATGAAATGTATTATATTCATTTCTACCTCTGTTATATAACATAGACCCTAATAAAGGTGAATCTTGGGAAATGTCATATTGGAATAACTACAACTGAACTACCTAGGAAAAATATCATGCATCTTTTCAGGGAGGCTAAAGTTGACCATCAGCTCTTCTAAATGAAGAGAAGAAATCCAGCCTCTTACTGTGAATAATCATGATATCCAACAATACAACATTTTGCATATACTATTTTTTAAAATAACCCCATATAGATAAAATTATCATCCTCCTCCTGTATGTCACAGACAAGGAAAGGTATAAGTTGATTATGTGAGTTCTTAGGAGAGCTAACTATAAAGCCAAACTTCTCGATTCCCAGCTTATCTCCTTGACTTGCAGGTCCTTTTCTTTATTATATCATCTCTATTAGATATTGGAATATTTGTTCACTCTGTCGGGATCCTGGAGCAATTTAGGAATTCTAAGTCTATTGTAAAGTTAACCATTCTCCCATATATAGATATAAAGTACCCTTTCTGAGCTTGGAGCATGTATTTGTACTAGCCCAGAACAGTTCATTTCCCAATAAATCATTTCACTTCTGTTGCAGGCTTTACAGTCATGGGACATTTTCATTTGCCTTCCATTTCTGATCATAACACTAGGAATCAGATAAGGCAAAGATATCATTCTCTTTACTTCATACATAAGGGAACTAAGAAATGTAGAGAAGTTTGCACGATTTTTTTTAATGTCACAAGGATGCTCAGGACTATTACAGTCCATTCTCTATGTTTTGAAGACTTGCTCAGCACAGTTTTCAATATAAAGTGCATTCTGAATTTACCTCGGAACTCACTTATTTTCCCAATCTTTGTGCTATGTGCTTTTATTTGTTTTTAATTTCACTCATCCAATAACATTACATGGAAGATAACAACATTTCTATTTTTCTGAAAGGAGATCAGATTTTGAAGATTTAAGAATCTGGCTTTACGTCATACAGCTAGGGTAGCTTCAAAGTGAAAAGTCTAGACTAGCCAGGCATGGTGGCTCACACCTGTAATCCCAGCACTCAGGAGGCAGAGGCAGAAGGATTGCTGAGTTCGAGGCTTGCCTGGACTACATAGTGAGCTCAGGGCCAACCTGAACTACAAAGTGAGACCCTGGCTAAAAAAAAAAACAAGTTTAGACTAGTCAGGGATATAATTCAGTGGCCCCACACCAGTCTCTCAAGCACAAGGTCCTGAGTTCAATCCCTGGTACTATCAAAGAAAAAGAGTTAAAGCTTGATATGAATCCAGATTAATAGACCTGAAAAGTGATGACCTCAGCTTCACCTCACCTGGTCAAAACCTTCACTTCAAACTTCCTACTTCTCTCAAATTTTATTTTCCTTGCAGGCCTATGAATGATAACAAATATCCCCCAACTCTCCATATTTATTAATGCAAGAGAATTGCATTAATTGTATTGTTTATTAATGCAATAGAAATCCATTTCTTCAGCAGCTATCTAGAACAGGTAGGTTGCAGGGAACAAGGAGAGTAAGGAAACAGTTTATCATAGTCAGACACCCAGGCTGACAGAAGCTCAATATGGACAGGTCCTTTGAAACTTTTAAATAAAAAAAAAATCAAGTTTCATAATGCATCTTAAAGCCTCAGCCAGAAGTGACACATATCATTTCTCCTTGTATATCATTGATCAAAGCAAATACCTTCATGATACCTAACCATAAAGTTCAATCCAACTATGTTCTAAAACAGTGAGAAGACAAATATTTGAACACAAGTTGTCTTTTCAGTCTTATCAAGATAGGTACTATTAGTGCTGCCAAAGAAAGGAAAGAGCTTACTGTTTCCTGGCTGGCCAGTGTGTGAAGAGTCCAGTCTCTGCCAATATCCAATGATGAAATTAATATAATGAGTGGGTTTAAATAAATGAGACAGTCCTGATCCTCCCTTATCTGCCCAATAATTGATAGGCAAGTGGCTGAGCTCAACTCTTAGAGTTCAACATTAGTAGTGCTAACTGCTCTGAAGAATTTGACAGGGGAACTGATATCAAGAAAGTCAGCAAAAAGGAGCATAGTCTTAGGAATCCCTCCATAAATCACCTACTGGGTGGCTTGTGCTTTAGAAAGACATTACACCAGTTACTGAAATAGAAACACTGTGGCATAAGGAACTGCTATCTAAGTATAAAGAACTGTTAACTACATATTTGAAAAAGCAAAAGGCATTGCAGTGATGGTATAGAAAAAGCTATTATTTTTAGGGCTAGAGAATGAAATTGCTGAAGTTCTTAAAAATTAGAAGTGTAGATGAGGCTCCTATGAATCCACTGGAGTCCAAATTATATACTACAGTCTCTTAGACCTCTGAGACTGGGGACTCCGCTGGGCTGTGCTTGTTCTCTGAAGAAGGTGCTAGGACACTAGTTCTTCTTGTGTTTGAATTCAGACTCTGTGCAGAAAAAACTGTTGTAGCTGTGGTAAAGAAATGAGTTTGAGGTGCCTCATAAGAAGCTCACACGAAGCAGACAGGAAGGAGAAAATTCCTCCTTCCTCCTTCTGTCCAGTAATCTTCCTCTGCTGCCCCCTATTGACAAGACCGAATAAGGAGTCAAATGGCAAAGCAGAAATGAAGTTTATTGTCTCCAGGCCCCAGTGCAACAAATCTGAATGAGAAGATTGGTTTGCAGCCAAGAGATAGTAGTATAATACCTGGCCCAGCTGGGCTATGACAAGGCCAGCATCTTTTGCTAAGGTGGATTCCCCCAGGCAAGGGACGAGGTATGGAAATTGGAGAGAAGGGTTTCTGAGAACATTTGGGAGCAAACTGAATTGATGGACGAATGAGTCCAATTGAGTGTGCCAGGACAACAAAGTGGGAAGCCAGACTATATGTCAGGACAAGAGCTACTTCAAAGTTGGTGTTGGGAGAGGAATCTACAAGAACTTGGTAAATGAAGGAGAATAGTAAGGCAAGGGGAGAAGCGATCGTAATGAAACCAGAAGGCAAAGAAATGAGCAAGGCCTAGATGTCAAAATGCTCTCTGAGATGGCAGTATGCTGGTGGGGAGGTTAAAGACATGCTCTGGGTAAAACGCTATAAAGTGAAACAAAGAGGGCAATCAAGCCTATCCAGCTATTTATCACTCAGCCATACCCTGTGGCTTAGAGGACAAGGAGTATATAAATAAGTCTCTCTCTCTCTCTCTCTCTCTCTCTCTCTCTCTCTCTCTCTTCCCGACCGCCCACCCCTCTTCTCTCCCCCTCTCTGTGTATGAAAGCTTATACATGCATGTATGTCCCTGGAGACTTTTCCTGAAGAACCTTGTAACGTTGATGCATGGACAGTATGATATGTATTTATTATAGCTGGTGACAAGAATTGGACCTTAATGGAGAAAATGATTGTTATTCATGATTTCCAAATGGTTAACTAGATCCAGAGGATTTGCATTAAACCGAGTCATTCGCCTTCCATGCTTGCTGGCCATGATCGATGGAAATGTCAAGCCCCAGGAGGTCTCTGAGCTCACATTTTCTTTCTACTAGAATTGGTTCATTTTCCCCTACCATCCTGCTCTGAGACACCTTTCTACAAACAGTACTGGTGGCACATCCATGGATCTGATCTTCAAATTTAGACTTCTTTTATAGAATATTGTCAGCACACGACACAGTTTCTAAAGTACATTTGTCCTAGCATCAAAAAGGAATGAGAAAAAGCAGGTGATTGAATAAGAAATGCAAGATTTTGCAGAATCATGGATTTTCAAACTGGAAAGCACTTTATAGATTACTGAGTCTAGTAATTAATTCATACTCTGTTTTGAATGGAAGAGTTTGTTTGTTTGTTTAGGTTTTTTTGTTTTTGGGGGGGTATTTTTTTTGCTTTTTTTTTTTTTTTTTTTTAGTTTTTTTGAAACCAGCTTACTTTGTAGTTCAGTCTGGCCCTGAACTCTCTATGTAGCCCAGGCTGGTCTCAAACTCTCAGCAATCCTCCTGCCTCTGCTTTCCGAGTGCTGGGATTATAGACATGAGCCACCATGTCCAGTTTGAATGGAATAATTCTTTGCACTAGAGTTTGGAACTGATAATAATTTCTTGAATGAACAAATGAATGAAGGATTTTGCATGTATAAGAAGTTATAGGATCAAAGATAAAAGTTATGACATTGTCTAGAATACTTAAAATTTAAAAATTTAAAATTACAGGTTTTTGTTCTATTTAGATCCTCAATAGATTAAATATAGTAGTCCACATCAATAAGAGTAAATCTTTATCTTCTTTATCTGGTCTATTGATTTAAATATTAATCTCTTCCAGAAATACTCTCACAGACACACCCTGAAATAATATTTTATCAGCTAGCTGGGGATCCTT
Organism: Thryonomys swinderianus; assembly: GCA_004025085.1. Taxonomy (NCBI): domain Eukaryota; kingdom Metazoa; phylum Chordata; class Mammalia; order Rodentia; family Thryonomyidae; genus Thryonomys; species Thryonomys swinderianus. Next base: position 82,966 of record PVIC010001919.1, read on the forward strand.
AGCCTAGCTGAGATGACACATAAAATAAACCATCACAGTGCTATGTTAATAATCGAAATAATAAAGATGGCAGTAGAGTAGTAGAATCAGTGTACCGAGAAAAGAAGAAAATTTAAGAGACATTTAAGAGATAACCATTTCTGAGGGACTGATCAAGGACAGAGAGAGAAGAGAGTGGAAGATTCTGAAATGATCCCCTGACAGTATTCCCTGAATTTCAAAGTGCAGGAGAAGCAGGAGGAGTATAATTACTGTTCCATTTTTGGACACATCAATATATACTCAAAATGGAATAATTGAAGGTACTACTAAAAAAGGAAATTAAAAAGCTAAGATAAAATGTTGGCAAACTTCTGGATGATATGACAATTGAAACTGGGAGATAAGTCTGAGAAGGAGCATAAAGTGTAGCCATTTCTGAGTATGACCACATAAGTTTCAGATAAATGCGATATAAAAAGTCACCGGGGATTTGAAAAAGTAAGTGTGGTGGTGCATGCCTGTAACTTCAGCACCCAGGAGGATGAGATAGGTGGATCTCCATGAATTCAAGGCCTGGGGCTACATAGTGAATTTGAGGCCAGCCTGAGCTGCAGAGAGAAACCTTGTCTCAAAAAAAGAAAAAAGAAAAGAAAGAAAAGGCAAGAGGGCCAGAGATTTAGCTCAGTGGTTCCGGCACCTGCCTTGTAAGCACAAGGTCCTGAGTTCGATCACGGTAACCACATACAATGCTGGGCATGGTGACTCACGCCCACCAGCCATCAATACCACATAGCACAGTGCTGGGCATGGTGGCTCATGCCTGTAATCCTAGCACTCTGGAGGCAGAGGCAGGAGGATTGCTGAGTTCGAGGCTTATCTGGGCTACATAGTGAGCTCAGAGCCAGTCTAACTACAAAGCAAGACCCTGTCTCAAAAAAAAAAAAAAAAAAAAAAAAAAAAAAAAAAAAGAAAGA